>BQNB010016505.1:0-18439 GCA_026074375.1 Tanacetum coccineum
TAATTATGAAACGACAACAATGAACGTAACACTAACATATTAAAATTACATGACAAATATTGGTCGCAATATATCATTTTCCTGCCTCGGTCGCGAGGATTTCTTTGGGTGTTTTGGTAAGGGGGTAAACCTGCTAGACCCCCGTCATTCCCTTGGCTGACCTCGGAAGTCAGATTTTCGCTCGGGAGCATGCCGTTTGGACTGGTCTTGTGATTTCCACGATGAGTGACCTTTCTTTTAGGAAGCGGCAGCGGCTTCTTCTCGTATGAAGGCATTGGTAATTGTCATCATTTCTTCCATGGTCTTTAAGACGTGTTTATTGAGACGTTTTGTTAGTTCGGGATTGTTTACCCCATGCATGAACCCGGAGATCCACATGCATTCAGGGGCTCCCTTCATGCGCCCGGTTTCAACTTTGAACCGCTCCATGAAATCCTCAATGGTCTCCCCGTTCATCTGCTTAATGTTGTGAATTTCTACTGGATCTTTCACATACTTCTTTTGCTGCATGAAGTATGCTAGGAAGGCCGCTTTAAGACCCTTGTACCCATCTATGCTTTCCAGAGGTAGTTCATCGAGCGATACCCTCGCGGCTCCTATCAAGGTAGAGTTGAACATGTGACACCATGTAGGCATTGCCCAACGTTCCACCTGTGTCGTGGCTTGGAAGATTTTTAAGTGGTCTTTCGGGTCTCCTGTTCCATCATAAGTTTTCACATTGTTAGGCATGCGCGTTTTCCGCGAACTTTTGAAGTTGCAGATTCGAAGTGTGAATGAATCCACATCCTCGCAGGTCCAGGGTTCGACCAGGTCGTCTTCATCTGCCAGCTTACATCTTTTTGTCCTTGACTTCCAGTGTCCTCCGTTACTGGTGTCGCTTTCTGATCCGTGAGATGATGGGGATTCACTTTCCCTCCACCTTTTTATATTGCGTGGTCGATCTCTATACTTAGTTTTGGTTCTCTAAGAGTACGTATCGCCATACGATTCTTCAGCGCCCCGGGAACGGTCGTTCATTCGGGGACGTTCCCTACCGCGGGAATGACCTCTGATGTGAGAAGGATCTCTCGAATCTATCCTGCTTGGTCCAGACTTGGTTGTACTTGGCGAGTAGGTATCACTGAGTCGCTCATGGACGTTCCTCCTTCGATGGCTCAGGCGGTTAAACACGTTTCTGTCATCGCGTCTTTCGCGACCTCATATCCTGGAACTCTCAAGGTGGAATCTCGCGGGCGAGTTTTCCGACCTCGAGTTTAAGGAGTTCTCCCTTTCTCTTCGGGTTTTCTTGGAGTTTTTAAAATTTAGTCTGGTTTAGACTTCTTTTCGTTTGTCACGCCGTGCCTTCTCCATGATGATTGGCATGATGTCTTCATAGTGTTCTTCGCAGAAGTCCTGGATGTTCACTCTAGGTGCGACGTCCGACGCTTTTTCTTTGTTTGTAGTTTTCGTGACAGTGGTCACAATGGGGGTTGCATTAGCCATTGCGCTCATTCTGATGAGAGTAGTTCCTAGTGTATGGTCCCACGAATGGCGCCAACTTGTTGATACAAAAGTTGGGTTGGGTCTAGTTTGATCCGAATATGCTGCTATTCGGGTGTAGAGTGCCTTGTTCTTGAACCAAGTGAATTTGTTGAAGGACCCTGCACAAGGAAGTAAACACCGTTAACCTTATCGTGGGAGCGGATCCCACGATTAGACTCCGGCGTGAGAGTAAGTGTATGATCTTGAAGGAGTAATCGAATGTAATTAGGGTTTATGAGATACATGTATTGATGAGAATTGCACCCCTTTTATAGGCTAAATAACCCTAAAAGTTTCCGTGAATATCAACCCAAGATACGGCCGATACTATAGGGATTCGAAGATATCCTAGCTAATTTAAATAAGTAAAGCATATCTCTTATTTAATTAGGTTATTCTTTCTTAAAGATAACTTGTGAAGATACCGCGGCCACGGACAGCGTGTCAGTAGCCGCGACCCACTAGCAGCTACAAAGCCCATAATAGTATAAATGAGTCGGGCCGTACTATACGTCATCACTTATTATTAGTGTTTTAATCAAATATGGACACTTAAACATAACGAAAAAGTTTAACATGATTACGGAAAGCTTCAAAATACTAATCGTCAAACATAAAAGAGTGACAAGCCAAGTATTTTTGTGAGAGAGATGGAAACGATTTTTAGTTCCACATAGATGAAAGAACAGACATGTAAATGATTTATAATCTTATGAAGTTAAAATACAAATATGTACATTGAATAATTTTCGTTGTCATGTTTTTTTTTTCAAATAAAACCTAACACGTGATTGTCATACCGATCTATCTTTAACATTTATATCACTCTATGTTTCAATGAGGACACAACCAATTATCTTTTCATCAATCTTTGTAGGATAGAACAAGTATTTAACCATGTATATATCGAACAAGGTCCTACGTACAATTTTATTATGAATTCGTATCTTTTTCTCTTCATGCTCAAAAATTTCAGTCCACGTTATAGAAACATTTTGTATGATAAAATCTCTTCCATGTTATAGAAACTTACGGTATATATATCAGCACAAAACTTGGATGATTTTCTTTATGTCCAAGAACAAAAACTGAAAAAAGAACTTGCTTAGACGAGTTAATTTCCAACAAAAATAAAAAATCACACCAAGGTGGAAACGGTCCCGAGATACCTGGGTTAGGCCACGTACATCTGAAACAAACATAACTTGAACGGGAAAAACCTCGTCCATGATCAATGTTAAGAAATATATGTGTTTGTTATTTACAAATCAAATTCGTCACAATGTGGATTTGGTATGAGCAAAGCTTATTACGAAAAGCTTTTAATCCTGATCATCGTCAAACACAAGGGAGTGTAGCCAAGTATTTTTGTGAGTAGGATGGAAATGAGTGTTGAATTTGTGAGTTTGTCCCACAAAGATGATGAAGGAACAAACATGTAAGAGATTTATTATCAAAATTATGCACTGTTATTATTCAAATAACTTCACACACGTACATGTGCTAAGCTTTTCAAATAAAACCTAACATCATATTAATCTATATCACTACTGTTTAAGAAGGGCTTAAGATTTTTCAGAAGCAAAATTCTAACATAAGTAAGTCTTGCGTTTAAACTCTGATTATTGGGCTTGTTATGTTATGACGGCTTATCGCATTTTGAAGCTGACATTAGCCAATAAGCACCCAATATAAGTTAAAGCCAAATACTGAGAAATTAAGTTGCAATCAAAATGTAACTACCTGCAAAACCAAAAGTATGTCCATGTTCAACTAAAAATCATGGTAAAAAGCTCAAACTATAAGCTTATAAGACACTTCTTAGCCAAAACATACATAAATAACATCTTTTATGATATAGCTATATGCCTACATCACATTATTTATTCATAACACCGAACCCTTCTGTGAATCTACTTCAACCTTTTTCCGGGTCGAAAAGTAAGCAACTCTTTAAAATACACCCAAAGTTTCACCACAATTTCAGCATCAAAAAAGCTATTCTCACTGCCTTTTGAACTCATCGCTTTAATTGTCAAATACTATTTAGTCCCGGCCACCACTTGACTCTATGTTCCTTACAACTTGCACAAAGTTGCATAATGGGGTGTTTGGATTATCATTTTAAGAAGGGCTTAAGATATTTCAAACAATCAGAAAAAAAAAATCTGACATAAATAAGTGTTGCATTTAAACTCCATTGACTGGGCTTGTTATGTTCTGACGGCTTATCGCATTTTGAAACTGAAATACGCCAATAAGCACCCAATATAAGCTAAACCCATGCATAGCCTACATCCTTTCAGTAGGAAACTATTATGTTTCCTGCACCTAATAGTTATATGCATGGTGTGCTGTGAACATATAGTTAGATAAAACACTAATAAAATATAAATGCAATGAAAAATATAAAAGGCAAAACTTCTTGTTTCATACCAATACGCGTTGTAACACAAAAAACGCACAGATAGTATTTTTTTTTTTTACGATGTGGATGACATAGGTTATTCATAAAACCGTGATAACGAACCCATAACTAGTCACATCTCCACAGTCAAGCAACTCTTTAGAATGCACCATGGTTTCACCACAATTTCAGCATAAAAGAAAACCATTCTCATCACCTTTCGAACTTATCGCTCTAATTGTCAAATAATATTTAGTCCCGGCCACCACTTGACTCTTGGCCTTACAAACTTTAAACCATTGGAACCAACTTCGATTATTTTCTTCAACACAATACCTTCCTAGCTCTTGCACTTGTTTGTTGTTTTTCACGTCCTGTATCTTAGTATAACCTCCCGGTATAGCGTTTGCTAGGAAAAGCATTCACATCAAAGTTGTGACGGTTAAGATTGTTGTTTTTCCCATTGGTTTTAGTTAGTTAAGGTTTTTGGTTTTGTGACTTTGTCCCACATGGGTGAAAGAACAAACTTATAAATGAGTTATAATTTAAAAATACAAATTTATTATTTGTAGGATATCTGGTAAATCATGTACATGTAATAACTTTGATATAAACTCTTGAATGTATAAGAGTTTTCAATGACTTTTTACTATTTTGAAAAGGTTTTTACCATTGTGTTAAAAGCTTTTTGAAATGCTTTTTATGAATGACTTGCTAAACAAAAAGCTATTGCTAAAAGTTTTTCCCTCTCACACTTTTGTATTTTATTATTTTTAATCATTTATGAGAAAAGCTTTATAAAGGCTTTTAAGCATTGGAGCGATGATTTTTTGAATTAATTTTTGAGGGAATAAAATATAATAAATAGATGATAATTAATGTAAAAAGTCTTTTGAAAATTATAGCATTGTGGATGCTCTAAGTTCGTTCATTCATCTATGTGGACAAAGTCACAAAATCAAAACTCATTTCCTTGTCACTAAAGTTTATTATTATCAAGAGTGTTTTTTATGGACATAGCCAATTATCTTTTCATCGATCTTTCTAGGATATATACAAGCAAAGCATTCCAATCATCACATCATGTCCAAATTTCAGAATGAATTGTGCACTTTTATGTCTTCGTAAATGAATAATAACACTAGATCAAGATGGAAAATTTGAGAATTCCAATTTGTGGAATAAAATCTTTTAAAAAGTTCGTAAAACACAAGGTATTGTCAATATATTTCTATGTGTTTTTATTTTTGAAGATTACGTATGATGGTATAATGGTGGTGTTTTGTGTTTTTTCTTATAATCTGAAACTCTATTATATTGTAGGTCAAAACATTTTGTATACTACTATTAGTTTACTTTTTTTTTTTAACGACAACTTTATTAAAAACACTAGCAAGAAGCTAGACAATTACAAAGAAATCAAATATGAGTGTTGAATCCAACTATCCCATCTTAACTTAGAACTACCTCTAGCTTTACACCAACAAAAAGATCGTAAAACAATATCATCGAAAATGGACTCTTTACGAGGCTTTTTACTCGCGAAAAGTAATTGGTTCCGGAAATTCCACAAACTCCACCACGTAACATAAAAAACGCCTTCCAAAATAACCTTCAAATTAGAAGCAAGACGAACCGAATTGAACCAAACGAGCCATTCTGCATACGATGAAAAAGATTGCACTCCCAAATTCCACCAGCGACATAATAATCTCGTCACATCTCTAGCCAAAGAACAATTGAAGAATAAGTGAGAAGTATCTTCAAGAATCGCATCACACAAGGGACACGACTGCGATTCAGTAACGACATTCCTTTGGACGAGATTCGCTCGAGTAGGCAAACGATCAAGAGCAAGTTTCCAAGCAAAAATATTAACTTTAATCGGAATATTTTTAACCCACCTCGTAGGAATATCCGCCCTAGGAAGAAAGAACTCATCTAACAAATTCCTCACGTCTTTAACACGAAAGACCCCGTCTCCATTTAAATCACTAACCCATCTATCATTCGAGTTGGACAAAATAACAGAATCGAGTAAAGCTACAAGATGCTCAAGCTGTTGTTCTTCAATACCTCCTCTAACATTACGGCGAAAAGAAGAAACAAGAGGGGACTGGAGTTTACCGGCTACCGATATATCTTTCTCTGTATCTAAAGCAAACAGACGAGGAAACAAACCTGATAAAGTGCAATCACCGATCCAAAGATCCTTCCAAAACCGAGTGTGCAACCCATTACCAATCCTAATCTTGCAATGGGAGAAAACATCAACGCCTTGAACCTTGAGGTAATTAAACTCTTTGATTATAGAATTCCATGTTGAAGGATACGCAGTAGAAAGATCTGTAATATTTGATCCGTGAATGGCAGAAATAAGCTGACACCATAAAGAGTTATCTTGTGAAAGGAAGCGCCAAACCCACTTCGCAAGAAGACCTCTATTAAGGGCAAAAAAACTAGAAACCCCTAAGCCTCCGAATTTCTTAGCTGCGAGAACAGTATGCCACTTAACCCACGTAATCTTTCGATCTCCTTCTTGAATACCATTGAAAAAATTCCTACGAAGGTTTTCCATCTTGTTAAGAACTGTCTTCGGGACCTTAAATATAGACATGTTGTAAATCGGAGTGGAGCCAAGAACCGATTTAAGGAGAGTGAGGCGGCCACCTATAGACAGAGTTTTAAGCTTCCATTTGGAAAGTCTTTTCGTGAGCTTGTGAACCGTCTCATCCCAAGATTTAACCAAAGACATATTCCCTCCTACCATAATTCCCAAGTAATTAAACGGAGTCTTCATCACCGAACATCCAAGACTCGCAGCAGCTTCAGAAACAATCGACCCACGAATCCCCAATCCGAGAATATGACTTTTTTTGAGGTTAATCGACATTCCTGAAAGTAAGGAAAAGCAATTGAGAATATTCAAAATACCTTTTAAATTCTCTTTAGACCATTCGCCAATAAAAATCGCGTCATCCGCATAAAAAAGATGAGAGATCGTGAGAGCATCATCAATCCGTAAACCTGTGAAAATACCCGCTTCAACAGCACTGTTGAAAGAAAGATGAAGAGACTCCATAATAAGAATGAACAAAAAAGGAGCCAATGGGTTTCCCTGCTTCAATCCTCGATGAAACTGAAACTCCGAAGTAGGACTTTCATTCACTAAAACAGAAGCTTTACCCGAATTTAGACTGCCTTGAATCCAGGACAGCCATCTCGACCCAAACCCAAAAGCATTAAGAGCATCATCTAGGTAGTCCCATCTAATAGAATCATATGCTTTAGCAAAATCCACCTTAAAAACATAGCCTGCTGATTTTTATGTTTACACCGAGCCAAAATCTCATTAATAATAAAATGACCATCAAGAAATTGTGATCAAGTCTATACGATTATGGTGATAGACTCGGCTAACTATTTCTGAATATGTTGTTGAATACCTCGAACTTTAAATATTGTTGACTAATATCGAGTTGTGAAGTAGGATATACGTTGTTTATGGTACGGCGTCGATTTGTTTTATTACTTATCTTTATAACTTTATATTTTAACGCTTTCTAGCTTATTTAAACGCCATCTAATATAGGTGTACTCGGGCAATACACGGGTATTTCACTTGATTGAAGGGTTGAACAGGTAGGATATATGAGTTTCCTATACGATATTAAACTTTTATTCAATAGATGAGAGATAAAGGCATTTCTAAACTCCTCCTTTTTCTGTCGTATGTGAAATCATGTGTAGTAAATGGTTTATAATATTAAGCTACAATACTAATTTAAGTAGACCCTTTTAAACTCTATATGAGTAAATTCACATTGACCAAAATCGATATAATAAATGATTTCGTGACGACATTGAATTTTCTTTTAGTTTAGCCCAAATGTTATTCGACACATTTGATTGGACTCTTTCCAATATTAGTCGGCTATATGTTTAGTATGTTTTCAGTTGGCTTAGTCATGATTAGTTGTACATTTATCTTTTAGCTGTTTCATTTTTATCTTGGGCTCAAAGTCATATCTCTGTAATAGTATTTAAGTCGATTGTTTTGTGAAAATATTCAAGGAAAACATTTGTCTCTTTAATATGGTAATCAGATCAAAAACCAATCCTCTTTTAATATCTCTCAAAAAAGTCGATCCTCTCTCGACTACTGTAATATCAAATCATCTCCAATTGTATTTTTTTTTCTTCTATCTTTTCTTCACCTAAATCTTCAATTCTAGCAGCCATTGTTGACTTTATTTGGTTTCATATCATTTAAATCAATAGTTTAATCGATTGGTTAAGAAAGAAGGTGTATCACATCACTTTATTTCAATATGTTCACCTGTACCCTAGCACAATATGTGGCCCACAAGACTAATGTTGCTCAACAGTTTACACCACAAATGCATTACAGATTGCCCCGCATCCCGGTCAAGGTAATACTCGGTCCCCGCTCCAAGCAATTTATTCATCCAAGCCTCACTACACAACCAAGTCGTTCAGCACTATGCCGTTGCAAGACCCGACGGCACATGATACAGTGCCTCATTCTTTTAAAAGATTTTAATGTCAAGTAATTTAAGTACCAATTTTTTAAAAACACTTATTTTTCCATCTTGAATCACTTTAGTTTTGAAGTGCACGTCAAATCTATTCCCTTGTCACCAAACACAGACCATAGTCATTATCACTCTCCCATCATCTCCCACTTCATCTTTATGAATGTGTCTGTAACCCCCAAAATAATTAAAAATCTCAATATATTACGTTCAATCACTAGGAGACAATAATTCGTACTAGTAAGATTAGACAGCCTTTGGTTTTGACTGTTTGAAGGATTACTTGACTCGTCATATCCTCCTCCGATATGACAGCTCGGGCGATCTCTATCCAGTTACCAAGCCGTCAACTTCTCCCGCTGCTTTTCTCTCGACAAGTGTAACACCTCAAAACTGGTTTATAAGTATTTTATTACGAAAAGACCATTGGAATAGTTTGACTACGACTTTTATAAGTTTGAAGACGTTATATGATTGGCTAGTCAAACACGATAGTCAAACCATAAGTCAACATAATGTTATGTAAATGGGATTAGAAAGATTGATGTGTCATATTAAGAAAAGAATGAAACTAAGGGATTAAAGTTGCCAAATAATAAAGATGCTATATAAGTATGTGGCCAAAAAATAAAAGGAAATAGACTTGAGGGGCTTATTTTGCCAATTAGCCAAAGTACCAACTAACCAGAGATATTTAAAAATATCTCTAGAGTTTTCTACATAATTCATGTGAGTGTCTGGTAAGTATCGACCCAGGGAGAGAGAAAAGAGAGGGAAAAGATGAAGTATTTCCTAGTGAAGAATTAGAGGTGATTTGAGGTTCCTAATCAAGATATAAGTCTATTCTAAGGATCTTTACAAGGTAAGTAATTCCTAATTAAGTTAATTTGGTGAATTAAGGGTTAAGGTTCATAGACCCAAATTGGGGTTTTGGGTGATTATGGTTCTAATCGATAATCAAGATGTTTAATGACATTGGTTAAGGTTAATTGATAAATGGATGTAAGAAATTAGGGTTTTCATCATATGATCAAGATATGATCATATGATGATTAAGAATGGTATTGGGTAAGTTATGGGTTGAGTGAATCTATGTTATTAATATCCCTTTAATATGTATGATTGTGGTTTAGGAAGAAAAGCTTTAGATGATGATGATGGTGATATGCTTATGTTTATTTCTAGCTTGGATTCAAGGTAAGTAATTGACTTACAAGAAGTTATATTAAGTTTATCATGTTTGTGTTATATATTAAGTGTTAAGGTTATAAGAAGATTAAGATTAGTATGCTTGAATAAGAAGAGAAGACTAGTGTTGATCTATCTAGTTGAGTAAATCCTTGTTGATGTGTATTTCATGATATGTGTTCCTGTGATGAAGGTGATTCTAAAAAGGTATGTAAGTTTATATACTTATAAATGATTGTTGTGTTAAGAGTTGTGATGTGAATGTGTTAAATGAAATATAATGACTTGTATGTCTATTACTTACTAAGTGTAATGTTTATGGTTTAGATGTTTAATGTTTTATAGGTATATTGCGAAGAAGGTAAAGTGTTGGTAAAAGGTTATGAATTGGAAGCAAGGACTAGGTAAATGAAGATGTTCGTAGGATCTTAGTACTAGTTACCGAGCTCATATCAAGGTTGAACCCTATGTGTCTAATGATTTGTTAATGAATGTGTTTAAGTGTCAAGAGTCATGTAATGTGAATGTGAAATGAGTATGAGTCAATGGTTTTGATTGTGTGCTTAAGTGTATGTAAATGAGTTAAAACGGGGAGTTGGGTAAACTCGTAAAATATATGATTTTGGGTTATTTAGACCACAAAGGTTTATGGCATTGTTGTATTATAACATGATAATGATTTCTGAAAGGTATTATGAAGTTTCAGGTTAATATAGTTAAGTTAGGAAAAAGGTAACTTTCTGTATGTTTAGGCCGTAAACTTTTCATTTGCAGTGAGGTTACTCCATAACCACTTAGGTTACGCCGTAATCTTTGGTCAGAAGGTTTGTTCTTTTTGTCAATCTTGTTTTTGTCGTAAAAACCAAACCGTAAAGTGTTAGAATGAGTTCTTTATATCGTTGTAAAGCTAAAAGGGTATATCTTATGATAATGGAACTTACAAAGGTCTAATTGTAGTGTATTTTAAAAAGTATGTTTAGGAATGCCACGAGATCATTCTCGGTCATGTGTTTCTATAAAAGTTTTCGATTCTGGGTCAAATTTCGAGTCTAGAAAGGGGCGTTTCAACAAGTGCTTCCACGTGGCATCAACGCCTCGGACTTCCGGGTGATCAAGTGATACGTTCGCTTGTCTCTAGTCATTTTATTTCATGTAATAAAGAAAAATCTTCACATATTTGACACGCTTGCTAACTTGGCAAACATGTGAAGCTTCCCTTTCATAGTTCGGATTCTATTGTCGAACATTGTTTTGATATTATTCATTATGATTCATGGACATCTCCTATTTTTAGTTCTAGTGGTTTTAAATACTATGTCTTATTCCTTGATCATTTCTCTCATTACCTATGGATATACCCTCTTCGTTTAAAGTCTGACATGATTTATAAATTTTTGCAACTTTCGTAATTATGTTAAAAACTAATTCAAATGCGAAATAAAAAGCTTCCAATGTGATCGTGGCGGTGAGTTGGATAACAACCTACTTCACACCCTCTTTGCCAAACATGGCATTCAACTTAGATTCTCTTGCCCCAAAACATCCCAACAAAATGGCAAGGCGGAACGAATGATACGAACAATCAACAATATCATTCGCACTTTACTTTTTTAAGCACACATTCCCCCTACCTTTTGGGTCAAGGCTCTCTATATGGCCACCTATCTACTCAACCTTCTACCATCTACCGCAATTCACCATAAAATACCTTATTCTCGCCTTTTTAACAACCACTCGATTACTCCCGCCTACGAATATTCGGGTGTCTATGCTACCCTCACCTTCACTCCCCACACAAACTTGCTCCGCGAGCCACTCCTTGTATATTTTTGGGCTACCCCACTTATAATCGTGGTTTTTGATGCCTAGACCTCAAAACAAATAAAATTATCCTCTCTAGACACGTTACTTTTGACGAAACCCAATTTCCATATCGTTCTATGCGACCCCAAACCTTCCCCCGTCCCCCCCCCCCCATCTTAAACACCCTCGCATCAGCCATTATACCTCTGCCAACTCACGAAACGACTAAGCCCAACAATACGGCCATCCCTAATGTGGAGCCCAACACCCCATACGGCCCAACACCCCAAGCCCTAACTCCTACCAACCCATCACCTTCACTTTAGTCCACCCTCCCAACTTTGATAGCCCACAACCACGCCAGCGGCCCATCTACTTCGGCCCATCAAACCAATCAACTACCACCACCAACTTTCGATTTCCAAATCCCCAGCCAAACACCGAAACTGTACACGAACCTCCTCGTACTCAACCCATGATCACTCGGTCGCAATCAGGCATTGTCAAACCTATCGACCGCTTGTCTCTACATACTTCCTCTATTTCTTCTATCCCTAAAAATCCGTCTCACTCCTTAAAGGACCCAAACTGGCGTAATGCTGTGTACGATGAATATAATGCGTTATTTAAAAATGGCACTTGGTTACTTGTACCAAGGCTCACGGGTGTTAAAATGGTTCGCTCCATGTGGTTGTTTAAATATAAGTTTCATGCTGACGGGACTTTGAGCCGCTATAAGGCTCGTTTAGTTGCTAACGGTAGTAGTCAGCAACTATGTGTTGATTTTGATGAGACGTTTAAACCGGCAACCATTCGCACGGTCCTTAGCCTTGCCGTGTCTCGTTAGTGGCACATACACCAATTTGATGTTAAGAATGCTTTTCTTAACGGTGATTTATCTGAGACTCTGTACATGCATCAGCCTCCTGGTTTTGTTAACAATTGTATCCTCATCATGTTTCTCTTTTACAGAGATCTTTATATGGACTGAAACAAGCACCCCGTGCTTGGTTTCAGCAGTTTGCAGGTTATGCCACACGAGCTGAATTTTATCATAGTCGTTGTGATTCCTCATTGTTTATCTATAGACAGGATTCTCAGGTTGCTTACTTACTTATTTATGTGGATGACATCATTCTCACAGCTTCATGTCCAGCCCTACTTTAGCAGATTACAGGTTCTCTAAATAATGAGTTTGACATGACTGATCTTGGGGTGCGTAATTACTTTCTTGGTATTTCTGCTAATCGTACTCCTACAGGTTTGTTTTTGTCACAGAAGAAGTATGCTCTACAGCTCCTTGAACGTGCTCACATGATTACTTATAACCCTTCTCGGACACCCGTTGATATAGAGTCTAAACTGGGCCCGGAAGGTGCTCATGTTCAGGATCCTACTTTATATCGCAGCCTTGCAGGGGGCTCCAGTATCTTACTTTTACACGTCCAGCTTTGTCTTATGCAGTTCAACAGATTTTCCTTTATATGCATGATCCAAGAGAGCCACATTTTGCTGCTCTCAAGCGTATCTTGCGATATGTTCAGAGTACTTTGGATTTAGGCCTTCATTTACCTCAGGTAATTGTGTCTTTCTGGGTGATAACTTATTATCTTGGTCCGCTAAACGACAACACACTCTTTTACGCTCTAGTGTCGAAGCTGAATACCGGGGTGTTGCTAACGTTGTAACAGAAACTGCATGGCTTCGAGATCTTCTTCATGAGTTACACTCTCCTTTATCGACTGCAACTCTTGTCTACTGTGATAACATTAGTGCTGTTTATATGTCTGCCAACCCTGTTCAACATCAATGGACGAAACACATTAAAATCGACATTCATTTCGTCTAAAATATGGTTACCGCTGGTCAGGTTAGAGTTCTACATGTGCCCTCTCATTTCCAATATGCCAATATTTTCACCAAGGGTCTGCCTTCCGCATTGTTTGAAGAATTTTGATCCAGTTTGAGCGTACGGCCTCCTCCCGCTCTAATTGCGCGGGCGTATTAGCTGGCAATATTATTCGACACATTTGATTAGACTCTTTTCAATATTAGTCGGCTATACGTTTAGTATGTTTTCAATAGGCTTAGTCATGATTAGTTGTACATTTATCTCTTAGATGTTTCGTTCTTATCTTGGGCTCAAAGCCCTATCTCTATAATAGTATTTAAGTTGATTGTTTTGTGAAAATATTCAAGGAAAACATTTATCCCTTCAACAGAATCTTTACAAATAGTATGCATTATGCAACATTTCAAAGTGAAAATTGTTGTAATTGTCAAAAGACGAGCATTGTCGTGTTGATGGTTTTTGCATCAATCTCATTGATAATCATGCACACACGAATTGTACTACATCGCATGTAAAAAATCATTGTTTCTTTGAGGGGTTTAATCATTTAATTTGAAACGCAACTTATTCTTATGTCACCAGGCAGAAGTGATTTTTGGTTCATCTATGGTAAAGAGTGGCATGAATGTGATAGTTGTCGCCATAGAGTTCAAGCTAAAGGATTCAGAACGATTAGATTACTAAGTTCATTTCACAAACCCTCTAATAATAGTTTGCTAAATAGCCTTAACTAATTGTTTTTAAAAGAAGTTTGATCATCTAGTTTTTGTTGAAGAACAAGTCATATCGGTATTAAATATTCTAAATCGAACGTAGAACACAAGGCACTAGTGGTCTAGTAGTAGAATAGTACCCTGCCATGGTACAGACCCGTGTTTGTTCCCCGACCGGTGCATTTGGGTTAGTGGATGTATTGGTTAATCAAAATCAAAACATTCCCTTAACTCTTTTTTTCAACTTTTATTTAAAACGAATGTAAAAATAGACTTGACACATCGCATAATTAGGCATTTGCCACATCCTAGCGTCTTTCCTCACTTGTATCAAATTTTGAGCTCATAGTATTTGACCGTTTAGCCAGCCTCATTTTATAGAAACAGAGTACTAACTGTGTTTTAGCTTGTGTGTATATTTTGATCGCGTGTGAGGTATCATGATTAGTATTGGTTTAAGTTGCAAAAATATTGACTTACCGGTAACAGTATTTCAGGAAAAAAATTGTCACCAGCAGATAAGTCTTTGTGATGTTTTTACAACTTGCACAAAGTTGCTTAACGGGATGTTTGGGCTAGCATTTTAAGAAGGGTTTAAGATGTTTGATCAAACAGCTAGAAGAAAAAATATATATTCTAACATAAATAAGCCAAAAGTAAGTCTTGCGTTTAAACTCCATTTATTGAGCTTGTTATGTTCTAACGTCTTATCACATTTTGAAGCTGAAATAAGCCAATAAGCACCCAATATAAGCTAAACCCAAACAGTGAGCAATTAAGTGCAATCCGAATGTAACTACGTAAAAGAAAGTAATCCAAGTTCAACCAAAAATCATGATAAGAACCTCAAACTATGAGCTTATGTTAGCCGTGTTTTTACATAAAGTGATGGTCATTATTATTCCCAAGCCTTGTATAAGAAAAACATAGTTTACGGGAATTCATTTAAGCTAATTGGGCCTAGTTGTCGGGCTGAAAGCCCATGTGTAATAGGTCCGGCCCAACATAAAGCCCAAACAAACCATCTTAGGGTTTTTTCTCTTGTAACTATATAAAGCCCTCTCCAAGTGTGGAGAGGGTGTTGCTTCTCATTTCTTTCTAAGTGCAAGTAACCATTTTCTCTCTTTTATTTCTCTCTCTAGTTCTTTTTCTCTCTAAAATCTTTTCTCTTATTTTGTGTTTATGGTGATGAAATGATATCATCTAACAAGTGGTATCAAGAGCCAAGGTTAAGTTTAGTGTTTTTGTTGTGATAATTTTCTTAGAGCTTATTGGTTCGGCTTATTTTTCATTCGGTTTGCTTTTTATTTGTTTTGTTTACAATATCGAATCTACTGTTCCATTAGTAGGATTTACTACATCATTTCATTTATCTTTGGGCTTCAATCGTTTTGGGCTTCAAGTCACTGTTTTTCCTTTCGTTTGGTTTTTGGTGTGATAACAATCAAAAGAAAAAACAACAAACTTCAAACAGTAAGGGTGAGTTTTATTTTCATTTGTGTTTCTCTTTTTGCCTATTTGTTCAAAAGGTAAGAGTGCGTCTTGGTTGGACAAGAAATCAAGCCAACTGTTCGTGGCATATTTGTCCTTAATATAGCTTACTCAAGTTTATGTTCTAGCTTATTGTCATGAACAATCAGCTTATTCCAAAAGCTTTTCCTTCGTAGGCTTAATCTTGTGGTGAGCTAAGAGCGATTATTTCATGACTTAACAAGCTTATTTACAAGCTTACACTCTAAGTTAGCTTATTTGAGCTTTTTGGTATTGGCTTATTGTCCTTTGTGGTCTACGGTTAAAGACAAACAAGGGAACCAAGATCCACCATTTAAGGAGCAAGGACAAGGACGGTTTTGTTGGTTATGCAAAAAGAAAAGACAAGGACGACTGTACAATTTTGAAGGCACCGAATTCGCAGTCTACTCGAACTCGCAGTTTACATCTTTAACCGAACTCGCAGTTTACATCTTTAACCGAATTCGCAGTCTACTCAAACTCGCAATTTACATCTTTAACCTAACTCGCAGTTTTCATATTTAACCAAACTCGCAGTCTACATCTTTAACCGGTCTCGCATTCCCTTTGAAACCGAATTCGTAATATTTTGAAGTGAACCAAATTAGCAAGTCTACAAGAACAAAACTATACACGTTTAAGCTATTTTCGGGTTTTTCGGTTTCGTGTGATGGTTATCTACGAGACTTATAACTTATATCATTGTGTTCGTTATCTTTTTTCGATCATCGTGGTATATTTACTTTTCACCGACGATCACCGTACGAGTTTAAAAGATCAAAATAATAATTCGAGTATAAACCCTAAATTTTGAAACGAAAGTGACAACATTTTTTTTTGGTAAAGGATTTTCCCGGTAAATATATTACACCAAAAAACGTTGAAGTACATAGGATAAGGGTGAAATCCCTTATCTCAGTCCAACAATGGACATTTACAAGCAACTACGTGCTACTAACTAACTCCTTACACAAGAAAGACATACCAATCTTATGACTAACCAAAGAAAGCAATAAAACTTTCTAACACGACTAATATGCGGATATCATATTGATTACAAAAATCAACATTTGCTCTGGTAATCATTCACTTGAGCCTCGCCGTCCGTCATAACTTCCAAAACTTCATCATCTCAGAAACAAAACTGTAGCATAAACCACCTTAGGCACATATTATTTCCAAGAACTTCCAAATAGCCTTCGCGGCTAACTTTCATAGAAACGAACCAAGAGACAACCTTGTAGGACTCATCCAGTTAACACACACAGATGTTTGCAGGCATTGCCAAACTTCCATGTAGAACAACTAGATTGTTGAAACGAATAATAAAGCATTCGTAACAGCCTTGCATTAAACTTCCATAACCATTTGTTGACCACAATAAAGAGTCCCTAAAATTAAGGTTTCATAACTTCCATAACCATCCGTTGACTGCAATAATGAGGCCCTAAAATACCCCCAATCAATAACCTCCATGCATTAAATCCCACGTTGACTAGCAGCAACAACAGTTAAATAATCCAATCAAGACGCACATTAAATACAGTCAAAACGCACATTAATTACAGTCAAAATACCCAGAATAGATCAAGACGCACATTAATTCCAGTCAAAACAATTACCATCACCATAATCGTCTTCCATGGATGAACTCTTGATAAAGATAATGATAACAATAACTTAATCACGTAACGAACATATTCATAGACATAAACCCTAAAAACAGAATGAAATCACAAACCCTAATTGATCAATACCCTAAATCAACGATCTAGGAATAATGAACAAAAAGAGATGGAAAAGAACATGTAGGAAAAAGTTTAGGGTTTAGAGGATCGAAACCCTAAAAAGCAATTGAAACAGCCAACGAAACCTTAGAACGAATAAGGGATCGATTAGGCAAGATGGGATGAATCGCTGATTAGGGTTAAATCACTGATAAAACAACATCCAAATATGCACTTCCACAAGCCACCATGTAATAAAACGAATTCAAAAGCTGGAAACACCCTAGATCAGATCGAGCAATAAAGGGTAAGATAGATGACCGAAATAAATATGAGTGGCGGCCAACATCTTTATTAGGGTTTTCTCTTGACGTCCCTACAAGATCGGCTCAAACCCCACCAAAACAAGAAGGCAACACGACTCTAGATGCATAAAACCCTTAAAACAGATCATAAAGAACGATCTAAGGATTATAGGCAAATAGAAACGATTTTAGGAATGGTTGTATAGTGTTTAGATGGCGGCCAAGATCTATTTTTTGAAACAGTGTTTTCTCTCCCCCGTGGGGAGAGAAAAAACCCACTAAATGAAGGTAAGTTTTCTCGGCATAACTCTTTTGTCGATCACGAGCGGCTTGAATTTTTTGCTTGATCTGAATGATTTTCTCGGTTGTCTCTTGCACTATTTTTGGACCAGTGAGTTGAACTTCTTTAACCTCGGCCCAACAAACAGGTGAACGACACTTTCTACCGTAAAGTGCTTCAAATGGTGCAACCTTAATGCTAGCGTGATAAATGTTGTTATATGAAAAATCGACTAATGGCAAATGGCTAACCCAACCCTTTCCAAAGTCGATCACGCAAGCACACAACATATCCTCGAGAGTTTGAATAGTCCTCTCACTTTGTCCATCAGTCTGCGGATGATATGCAATACTCATATCTAAGCTAGTACCCAAAGCCTTCTGAAGTGACCTCCAGAAATTTAATGCAAACATAGGGTCGCGATCACAAATGATTGAGATAGGTATTTCATGCCTCGTGACTACCACTTTCAGGTACATCCTTGCCAACTTCTCCATGGGATCAGTTTCCCTTATTGGTACGAAGATTGCGGATTTAGTAAGTCGGTCAACAATCACCCAAATGGTGTCATAACC
>BQNB010016505.1:19529-71510 GCA_026074375.1 Tanacetum coccineum
GACTTTGTGAAGAATTTTGACCGGGGTCTTGATTGACAACGAATGGCTCTTGATTTTCATTAACAAAGTTAGTATCGTCATCCGATGACTCAGAAGTGTCTTGGAAATCTTGAAAAACTTCCTCCAATGTCTTTCGTATTAGAGCACATTGTCGACAATATAGACCATGAACCGGGTCTCCACAATTGAGACAAAAATTTTCAAAAATAATGGGTCGTTGAGACGAGTCGGGTACGGGAACAAGAATCTTGTCTTCAAGACTCCCTTTTGAACAACCACAGTTTCTAGTGTACAAAGCTCCACAAGACGAGCATTCTTTAATCGCATAAAGGGGATTAAACAATAGTCGAATGACGCCATAAGAATTAAACAATTTAGGGGATAACAAGAAGAATTAAATTAGAGGGTCGAGAAAATAAGAATTAAATGAGAAAGAGGGTAAAAGATGATTATTTTTGGTTTTTCGAGATTTTTAAACAACATATTTTTTAAAGGACAAAAAGAGATCGAATAAGTTAAACCTAATGATCAACAAGCTTCACGGTAGCTCTCTAAAAGTGTTTAACTTTCAAAGGTGAACCGTATATCACAAGTGACACAAAAGGCAAGTTTTTGATATTTGGTTCGGGAACTTATTAATGGATAATACTTCAGTTGAAATTATTATATGTTGGTGTTCTTTTACCAACTTGGTAATTTTTATTTCTTTTTATGGACAATGTTTTTATTTTAATTTTTTTTATTTTTCTTGCTTTTATATACTAATAAAAGAAAATGAAAAATATTTTTGTATTTTTATATTCTTATAAAGAAAATAACTTCACAAGGAAGGGTCTTCAAGGCTCGAACACAAACAATCCCGTAAAAATCGCTACATCTCTCCCCGGCAGCGGCCCCATTTTGATAAACGTCAAACGCGTATCGTAATAATATATAGTATATCCCGTCAGATATGACAATTACTTTAGGAAAAATAATAGTTTATCTTCCGAGTGTCGTTTCCACGGCGAGAGATGAATTGAAATTCATGAGAATGTTTCGTTTGGTGCTTGAATGACAAATATTTTGGTTTTGGTTTTAAACTATTTTTATACTAAAAATTAAACTAATATTAATTCTAAGATTAAAAACTAAAAGATTATACTAAAATTGATATAAATGACAAATATGCTTGCTAAGTGACGTGAAATGTTCCTTAAGTGCGGGCTTAGGTTTAACGAATTAAAATCCTTAGAAAACAAGTTGCAAGAAATTAAATGACAAGTAAAGTAAAATGCTTTTGAAAATAAATGACAAGTATTTAAATTGCATTAAAAGTAAATGACGGTATGTAAATTGACTATTAATTTTTTTAAACCTTTTTAAAACCGCACTTAAATTCCAAATCACTAATCACTTAGCAAACACAAGTTAAACTACTCACTACGCATGGCAAATATCAAATACGCAAACATTTTATAAAATAACAAATTAAATCTACACTAATTAATTGAAAAATGATAGAAAATGAAACCAAATTGAAGAGCCGCAAATAAACGATAACCACCCGATCTTACAAACTTAATAAACAAACCAGTTTATCACTTTTAAGCTCCACTTCACTAATTAGCAAATAAAGGTGTCAACTTTATCTACTAATTACTTTCATAAAAACCATAAAGATCAAAACTTTATCTATTTATCAACCTTATAAGATCCTTAAGCTCCGGGCTTAGATGTAGAAGGATGGAATAATAAATAAGACATAAAAAGTTAAGACAAAATAAGCGAATAAGATGAAAACTTTTTTAGAAAAATAAGCTATTTTGAAAACTAATTTTTTTGTAAAAATAAAACTAGATTAAATAAATAATAAAAAAACTATTTTTGAAATAAAAACTAGACTAAGCTAAAAAGCTATCAAGGCTTTTTCGAAGAAAGGATGAAGAATAAAAGCTTACAAATAAGCCACTTCTCAAATAAGCTACAAGTACCCTTCGAAATAAGCTACAAGTACCCTTCGAAATAAGCCCTAGCTTAATAAGCTATAAGAAAAACTAGTAAAGTTTATAACTTTATGACTAAATAAGCTGAATAATAAGCTCTCGAAGATAAAGGTGCTCAAGACTTAATGAATAAGTCGAGTAGGGGACTCATGACACCCTTTTTAGCATTCGAATCGAGCTTAATCAAACAATAAGCACTTTTGAGAAAGTAAAGACAAGAAAAGAGAAAAAGATGATAGAATTTGTTCTAAACACAATAAGCTAATAAAAAGATAAAAACTTTAGATCTAAATCTACCCGAAACTAAGGTGTTCAATCAAGTGAACTTCAATCGGGTATATTTAAAGATTTAGATCACTCGAAAAGCTCTAAATCGAAAACAATTTAAAATAAGCTAGTCTAAATAAGCTATGGAAGTAGCTTATTAGAATATAAGCTTAAGAGATCGGATCCGCCGAACGAAAAAGCTATTAAGCTCATAAAAGTTCATCTAAACACTATAAGCTCATGATGATACGAATAAGCTATTAAGAAGCTTATTTTAACAGAAAATAAGAGCTTCTAAACAATAAAAAACAAAAAAAAACGAAATAAGCACAGAAATAAGCTATTTTGAAACGCAAGTTTAACACACGATTAAGCAAAGATAAGCAACACGAGATTTAAAACAAACTTTAAGCTATTTTCATTACATCTTATTAATAAGCTTCTAAAATAAGCTAAGTACAATAAGCATCAAAACATAAATAAGCTATTACAAATTTGAAATAAGCTAAAAAAAATCTAAACTAAGAAAAAAAAAGACTAACTAACTACTCAAATGAAGGGAGCGGGTTGGTCTTTTATAGGTACCAAGGGGTGATTTTGTAAATTTAGACCCAATCATTTGAGAATTATTATCCAATCATAGCTTCTCGTGTGCATTCCCTCGGATCATTGACTTGCAAAACTTGATCCACTGCTTGAATTGCTACATGTGTCCGTCTAACTTGCTTAAATAATAAGCACCAATCTCGTCCGTTAGATATAGCAAATTGAAATGAGAATTGAGTTGTATACAAGCTGTGCCACGTGTTCCATTCTCATTTGTCCAAATATTGATAGTGCAAGGTCATGTGACTTGATGGATTTAATTAGGAAGCATGTGACATGACGTCACCATGACGTCACCTAAACCTTTTATGATTCATATTTAACACATTTAATTCTTGGAGTATAAATGGGCTTAGTAACAATATAGGCTGGCCCGGCCCGTTAAGTGGGTTATAGGCTGGCCCAATAAAATTCGAGGGCACCGTTGGATCCGTTTTCTCGCCCTTTTTCCGATCCCGTGCTCGGTTTTGTCTGATTTTGTCTTTGATTTTGTCATTTTCTTGATATCCAGTACCTGCACATACAAAAACACAAAAACAAAACATATATTTAGCAATTTTTATTTTACACGTTTATGGTAATTTAGGTCGTTTAATATGGTAAAAGGTATGTGATAAAATAAGCAAATACCAGCCACCATGTAATAAAACGAATTCAAAAGCTGGAAACACCCTAGATCAGATCAAGCAATAAAGGGTAAGATAGATGACCGGAATAAATATGAGTGGCGGCCAACATCTTTATTAGGGTTTCCTCTTGACGTCCCTACAAAGAATCGACTCAAACCACCCACAAAAACAAAAGGCAACACGACTCTAGAGGCATAAAACCTCTTAAAAAGATCATAAAGAATCGATCTAAAGGATTAGTAGGTCAAAGAGAATGAATTTTAAGGAATTGGATCCGTATAGTGTTTATAGAAGGCGGCCAAGATCTATTTTTTAAAACAGTGTTTTCTCTCCCCCATGGGGAGAAAAAAAACCCACTCCCACAATAAAGCCCTTCTAGTTGAAACTAATTCTCACCGTCAGTCCCTAATACTTATAATTCAGCCTTTAACCCTTCAAAGTTAACCGTTTTTGCACCGTAAGTCATTTTAAGCCCATTAATCGTTACAAAAGCTCAAGTACTTCGACAACAACAACAATTTCAACAACAATTAATCATTGTTTCACGGTTTCTTATCTTGATTATTTGTAAAATCATCGCCGAATATTCAATTTTTTCTTTTCTCGGATTTAAAAAAATCGTCTAAGACTGTAAAATGCCCGTAGAGCGTATTGGTTTCAATTCACTAACAACAATCTCTTTACCTACTTAAGATCCTTGTATATCATTTCACATCACTTTTGCCAATGGTTGACTTCAACAAGAACATATTATGCAGCGGTTTCGGAAACCAGCCCTCCTTGCTAAACAAAAAGCACTAATGTAACCATTGTCCATCACGTCTTCCTACCGGTATGCTAAGATTAGACCAAATAGATGAAAGTTAATCTACAATTCCATTATGAAATGGTCCATATTTCAGCGTAATGAATCCTGAACCAGGTGATTGCAGACCGTAAGTTCCTGTTAATGAAACCTTTTCATAGCAGATAAAACTATGAACTCCTAAGAAGGAACATAAACCGTTTGAAGCTGATGATCCTAGCATTCAGACTATTCTTCACTCTCGGTCTTTCTGAAATACATCCTATGTTGCCTGTTACAGCTGTGAAACTTCTCAGAAAATCTGGTTACTGCGTTCAACAAATGATGAAGGATCTGACATTGGAATTCAAGGAGAAGATGGCTAAGTTGTTTAATGAATGGTAAAGGCTTACTTCCATTGATGGGGAATCTATTTGAGTCTGTAACCTGATCACCGTTTCTCAAAGTTGATGAATGATTTCAAGAGAAACAAACACTTTCTAGAAAAGATTGTCAGTAAACTCAAGTTCCTAAACAAGTTACAATCAGAATAGAGTTGACAAGTATTACTCATTTGTTCATCAAAAAAGAGTCTTGCATACTGGATGCAGATTTCACTTAGTTGTATGATTTCTTGAAGTACAATCAAAAGGAGGTAGATGATCTAAGAGCTGAACGACTTGCAAAAACACATGATCCTCTGGCACTCATGGAAAATTCCAACAATCCTTTCAATTATCCAGTGTTTCACTATGATCAACCATCATTCAACCAGAACTACATGCAACAACCAATGCTAAATCCTAAAGACATTACAGATCCCACAACCGCAATGAACATGACACTTGTTCTAATGGCTAAGGCATTCAAACTAAACTACTCAACACCAACCAACAACAACCAAAGAAATTCATCCAAACCCTCGTAATAGGCAGATTTCTCAAACCGTGAATGAATTAAGTGTCAAACACATAGATGCAGAGTTAGAGTTCAATGGTAGGAATCGAGTTTAGAAGGACAGTATGCTGGGAGCATAATATTGGGAATCAGAATAGTGATATAATATAGACAAATTGTCGGGAATCGGGTTTTTAGAATGCAGTTTCAGAATCCGGGGTGTTGCAGAATGATGAACTTCAGAATGGGTTAATTGTTGTTTTCCGTGGATGCTAATCAGAAATCCGAACTGTAAAGTAAATGTCGTAGTCAGCACAGCAACGGGGCTGAGGTAATGCTATTAGGAATAATGGTAATCAGATAAGGTGTTACAACTACAGAGGATTGGGTCATCTTGCTAGGAACTGCACAGTCAGACCAAGGAGGAGGGATGCTGCTTATCTTCAGACTCAGTTACTGATTGGTCAAAAGGAAGAAGCAGAATCAACTTCAAGCTTTAAAGAATTTGATTGATGTCTGCTGCAAGCGGATCTTTGTTTGAGATTGAGGGAAGTCAATTGTCAAAACTGCATTTTGATGGTCTACATTTGCAGCAAACATCGACATCTGTGTACTCATACTGACAAAGCTCATCCGTCTAAAGACTCAGACTTATTAGCTGATGAGACAACTATGAAAATTGCTATGAATAATGAGATATTTTAATATTTTACACACCAAGAGGAGCAGTACAATGAGGCTGACAAGCACCCAAACCTTAACCACACCACGTAAAACAACCCAAATATAATGACAAGTTTCCTTCTGAGGTTTCAAGCGTGGACCTATATGTGTGCTGAATGATTGAGGACACACGTGCATTAATATGCATCAATATATAAAAACTAGTGGGAAATTGAAGTTGAAACGGTCAGCTCGGGTTCACTCACAAACATGAAAGATAACAAATGCTGACATTTTGACCACAAGAGCTTGCAACTATAGTAAAAAGTCACGAAAAGATATTAATTTGAAATTAGTCAAGAAAAATATGACAAACAATGAAAGATGTTATCAAAAGTCTATTTATCAACGAAACAAGGTCATACTAAAAAGAAAATGCACTTCACTTAAAGTCGGTACACAAATAACGACTTTGAATGAGGAAATTTCAAAATTAAATAAACAACTTATCAAAGGAAAAATCAAGCTGTTCTTTCTCTCATGAAGACAAGAAAAGTTGGAAGTCTGATATCAAATACCGACAGGACGAGCTTCTAGAAAAACAAATTCAACTTTGAGAGAAAAGAATACAAATAATAAGATGAGATTTGTTAACATGAACAATCGAATTCAACGAAGCACAATCTTTCACATAATCCATACACATTTACCACACCGAACATAGAAAATGAGGCTTTGGGTTATCAAAATCTTTTTATCTTAAGCAAGCTCGCAGAAACAACAGAGTTTGTATAGATGGCAAGTTCTATTAGACAAGCATTGATCTTCCAGGGTGTGTAATGATTTCGGAGAGACACTGCAACTTTCTCAAGAAGAGTGCTAAAAAATACAACAAATTGAACAAAGAAATAAAACCGGAAAATAATACAAAGATTAATCATCTTTCGGGGGTTTTTGTTTCTCAAACGGCCAAGTCACGTGAAGAGTTACATTTTTTAATTACTTCCAAAACGACCAATGTTTCTAAACCGATTTCAATACCAAATGAAGAGTTTTCGGATGATACTACACCAAGTGTTGCAACAGAAAATTCAAAATGATGAAAAAGCACATTGTAACCTCTTCAACTTGTTTGTCAAGACAAAAAAATGAACTTTGATATTCAATAATTGGTTATCTTTTGTTCACCAAGAGATTCATAAAATTGTAAAGGATGAAATTTTCCCTATCGTTAACCAGGTTGATGCTAGATTGCAAAATTTCAAAATACAATTTTGAAAAGAATTGTCACTAAATTGTATCGAGACTTATCAAATCTCATGCAAAAAAAGCTGATGAAATCTACTTGCCAAACCCAATGATTGGAAATGAAATCGATCGTCCTTGAGAGCATTGTCAGTCCAAGATAATTATGTCTATTGATGCAAAGTAATTCTTTTATTAGACACATCAAATCTTCAAATTGATGATTGACCTGTACGAAAGACATCTATAACAAATTGTATCCTTAAAAAGGAGAATGAATATCAAAACTTTGAAAGAATTGGTACAAAAAGTGGAAGAATAGCAAAAATTACAAAATTCTTACGATAAAGCTTATAATAATGTACAAATGCAACAAAAGAGTCGAACGTAGCAAGCTCAATTGTTAGATCAAAAGTGTAAAAGTAAAAGGATACTTCCCTGTGTATCAAATAAACACATGATCCTTTGTCTCAGAAACAAGAAAATGAAGAACGTGAGAATTATAGTATCAGGTACAAAATATATGAAAAAAAATGCTCATCTTAAGACCAATACCAAACCTATTGACTCTATCACAGTGACACGAGCACAAGCCAAAAAACAAACTGTCTCGATGCAAATAAATTACATGACAACGATCTAGTGAAAATGCTAAGTTTATGTTGATAAATTTTCTACAAACAGGACACAACCAAAGGTACGAGTGTGAATACACAGTTTTGTAAGCAAACAATTTTGGGAAAAACCAACTTCTTCTTCTGGATCAAAACATTCATGTTGAAAACTCCTTTTCAAAGTCTAAGGGTCTACCCTAAGAATCGAATAGAACATATGTCTTAGTCAAAACCAGTCACATCAAACTCGGTGCCATACACAAGAATCAAAAGTTGTAAACAATGTATAAGGTGAAATGCCCCAGAAATGTTTAATGATTAATCCTTTTAAGCATCTAGGAAGAAAAGTATGTACCTAACAAAGTTAGTAGCATGCGTTAGGACAAATGCATCACAGTTTCACAACCTCATGTCATCAATAGAAAAGGATATTATATCTGACTCAAAAGGTTTATCTTCTACAGATAGACAACTAACAGCTAAGACAGAAGGCCTCAGCCAAGAACAATACAAAAATGATAAGGGTCCCCCCTATTGCGTCTAATAGTAGTAGAGCACAGAATAAAAAAGTTGAATTTAGAAGAACACCCTAAGAATTTACTATTTTCTAATAAAAAGAAACACATGTCATCTGAATGTAATCACGTTAAGCTTGTTATTCGGAATGATAAATCTAAAGTTATTTATGCTATGTGTAAGCAATGTTTAATTACTGCTAATCATGATGTATGTGTGCTTATTTATGTGAATGACATGAATTCTCGTGGTAAGAAACAAAAGGCAAATGTTTCAAACACTAAACAAAATATAAAAATAAATTTTAAAAAGCAAAATACAAATCAGATAAATTTTAAAAATAGAAAATAATCATCTTCCGACATGATACCCCTCTCGACAAACGATAACATTGCGCACCTAGAAATTTTGATAATATTAACACGGGAGAATAAAAGAAGTTCGATCGAGAGTTTAACTGCTTTCGAAAACATGTCCTTTCACTTTTTCTCTACGACTTCTATAAATTGTCAGCTATAGGAACTTCGGTCTTCCAAAGAAGGAAAATGTTCATTTATGTCTATTTATCATACACAACGGGAAGTTCATATCTTCTCGGTCTTAGCAATGTTTCGAAAAAGAACATTCAAAGTTTTATGCTCAAGAGACGATCTAAGGACAAGATGGGAAAATAAGATATATCTCACATATTTTCCTGTTGAGCACAATTTTTCAAGATATTTTCGAAAAGAAAATTTCAAATTCTTTTAAAATTGTGTGCTCAACAAACTCCCACTCCAAGTTTTCACTCTATTCTATAATTAAGGGGGAGTATAATAATATGATTCATTCTGCATGCACTCTGTTCTCCTAAGATTTAGTTAGGCTCATGTGAATTCCGGACATTAACTTGTTTTTAATTCACTAATTGTCAAAAATTGTAAACACATAAGCAATTTTGAGGGGGAGACACAGTGAGGATTAAAATGTGATCACTAAGATTAATATCGTATACGATCTTCAATTCTATAAGTGCGTTCCCAACCGCTCGCATAGTGCAAAAATCTTTTAGAATATGTGCATATGTGTAGGGGAGCTTTTTGGTATCTAACTCTTGAAACAATCACTGTATGTCTCAAATGATTTCTCAGACACGTTGATTGATTTTTTATCAAATGGTTTTATGGATCTTCATGGCAATACCCCAAAGACCGACCAACTGTTGTTTCTCAAAGAGTTATAAGGCGGTTAAGGTTAGGTATATTCGTTCCATGATCCAGCCAGAACCGGAGAGATCTACCCAGGAACACTCCATTAGATAGAGTAGAAGTTCTAGGTATAACTGAAAAAAGGAGTAAAGTGAGAATAAGGAAATAATGCCGATTGAGATGGAGCACAGTTGCTGGAACACAAACCCAACAAGGTACTAGTCATGAAGTTTCGGTAAGCACTGAAAGGGGTGGAGAATGAAAAAGAATTGTAAGGATAAAGGGTGAAAAGAAAAAATCCCTCCATGCAACCCTAGGCAAAAACCGGGTCAATACATAATCTATCGGTAATCACAAAGATGATTCTGAAATGAATACTGCAATCAATAGGACCATGATGCAATGCACACCTACCCTAACCACTCAGACTCTCTCAAAAATTTCATGTTTCATTTCTCATTGAGAATCCACACCGATTCAACATCATCTCATTTCCGAGATCGTTGATTAATGAAAAGGTGGCGTCCCACCCAGCCTCAGATAACCAAATAACAAATGTGCACCTAAAGAGTCAAGAGCCACCGAGATCCATCAAAAATCTCACTAGGACATCAATTTCCAATATACAAAATGTCCGTACATAATTATACGAACAATAGGTAAACAAAAGTGCCTACGCATTATCCTTGTGGTAATTGCCAGAACATTCAGAGTGATACTCTTCAGTATTCACAGTGATGAATGTAAATCCTTCCAGAGTCACCCATCCAAATAGCACTGCATAGGTGACGTGCAAGATATACATGAATCAGAGCATTGTGTCAACTGGATATCGATTTGGTCCAGTATATGAATTTAGATGACGACTCAATCATAAAGATGAGTGACCTATCTGATTCACTCTTACTGTGTTGTTCAGCTTATGAGACGTTTCGGTAATAGAGAATAAGCAAGAATAGTGAATCATAATGCAATCGCGGTTAAAGGATCTAATACATTGATCTGGAAACCCTGTCCAGAAGGTAACTCTAAATTGAACCTACCAGAATCAACAGGAACAGATAGGAATATACTTTAAAACAGGTGCCTCACGGATCGAATGTTAATGTAATCGAACCTCCATGACTAATGACAAAGCCATATTCAACTATATTGCTATTTAATCACTAACATCAATTTTCAGATATAAGTGTAACGTGGCGTTACAAACCACATTCCACGGAGTCAAGATTCAAGTACCTCATGCCTCAATCTACAAAGAAAAAACAATATGGAATCTCAAACATCAAAGTCTTCCGTCAATCTCTGATGTACAAGCCACTTTCCTTCAAAAGAACATTTTTGATAAGATTTTTCGTAAAATAACAAAGATATATCTCCAACAAGTTATCAAGTACAACTCCTTCCATTATGTGGTAAACAAGTAAACAAGTTTAAAAGAAAATGTTAGGAGTGGATATTGGATAAAGCTTCAAGACCTTGATCATGAGGTTGAGAGCACAAGAACGCAAGGAGGCATAAAGATACAATGATAAAGATTCAGAGATCTCATAAGTCAAGACAAATCAAAGCCAAACACCACGATATCAGTATTTGTCAAAGAATTATCAAGTTAAAGATCAAGAGTCCAAATCAAAAGCATGCAAAAGGATCTGCAAAAGAATTCCCAATAATACAAGGCTCCAAGACTACAAGACATCTCAAGAAGTGATCCACAATTCAATGGACCCACCTTAGGTGAGATTAATAGCCCTTTGCATGTACATTAAACTTGAATTACATTATTATTCCCGAGCCTTGTATAAGAAAAACATAGTTTACGGGAATTCATTTAAGCTAATTGGGCCTAATTGTCGGGCTTAAGGCCCATGTGTAATAGGTTTGGCCCAACATAAATCCCAAACAAACCATCTTAGTGTTTATTTCTCTGTAACTATATAAAGCCCTCACCAGAGTGGAGAGGTGTTGCTTTCTTCATACTTTCTAAGTACAAGTAACCATTTTCTCTCTTTTGTTTTTCTCTCTAGTTCTTTCTCTCTCTAAAATATTTCTCCATTATTTTTGTGTTATGAATTATGAAATGATAACATCTAACAGCTTATAATAAACACGAACCTTTTACTTATTAAACAAAACATACATAAATAACATCATTCGTGATCTAGTTAAATCACATAACTTATTACTAAACTCGTGATAACAAGCGCAAACGTCCTTGTGATGCCTATTACTTTGACCTTTTCCCCGAGTCGAAAATTAAGCAACTATTAAGAATGCAGTCATAGTTTTTCACCACAATCATAGCTAATACTTAGGTGATGTTTGTTTTTACATAAATTATCTGAATAGCCTATGACTTTTACTCACTCAGACACGGTAAGACCTTTGGGGTGTTTTTTTTTCTTCTTGGTCAGAACACGGTAAGACCAATTTCCTCTTACTCAGAAGATGTAGAATGGTTATCTTGACCGGCTCTACTCCCAAGAAAAAGATAACCGATGCTACATTCTTCATCACTCAAACTTTCCATGACTCGGGTCCACTGCACTTTCAAGTTTAATGGTATGTCCTCTAGCTTTAGTTTAGAAAAATGAAATAGAAGGTGCTTTTTGTGGCTGTAATATCAATGTTGTAACAAGTGAATACACTGTGAGAAATAATTACATTGGTGATAGGTGAGGCTACAGTAGAAACTTGTTGGTGCCTGAAGTGATGAAGTGAGATAGATTGTTTGGAGTAGAAATTAACAGTGGCTATTTAGAATGTTTAGTTAGGTTGGTAAGGTTAGTTGGGTCCATGTTTGTGTAAACAAAGATAGATTCAACCCTTTTTTTTTTTTCTTATAGGGCTGAATATATGGTGTTAAGTAATTTACTTAAACGATATGGGGTGTTGTACGGTTTCGGTTATTGGTTGTATCGGGTAAAACGTTTATTTTTTGAGGTCCACCCGAAAATTGAGGAACTAAACTGATATAGATTCAATCAATACCGAATTTCGAAAACTAATTTTGAATCGGTTCTGTATATCGTGGTTGACCCGATAACCTAGAAATACACAATTAAAAAAAAATATTATTATTATATAAATATATAGGCAAAGAATATTAGAGTTTCAAGATAAAAAATGTTTTTTATATAAGGTATTAAAATTTTAATGATATATTTATTTATAAAAATATATATATAAAAATATATATATTTATATAAATTCGGTTTTCGGTTCAGACTGTCAACCCCATATCCAACCTGAAAACTGAATTGATAGTTCGGTTCGATTTTGGCAAATTTGGTTCAGTCATTAGTTTGGTTCAAGTGTTTATCTTTTCCGGTTTGGGGTATCGGTTTTGTTTTCGGGTTTTTTCAGTTTTATTTCTGTCACCCTACTTAAACTTAGGCCGAGTTTTTAATTTTGGCTGCATTATGGAATTGTGTAAATTGGTTAATAAAACGATTATTCTGGGTTCATGATTTAAGAAACTATTCCAGCGTAGATTTACTTTAATTTGTGAAGATTGATAGTCGTAAGCAAGTTTCATTTGACAAAGTGTCCAATCGGACCATGTTTATTTGTGAATTCTTGATTGAATTTTCATTCCAAATATTTATTTTCAATGATACATTCAAGCTACTTATTCATGATATTAATAATATTTAATATATTATTTTAAAAACTGACAAATAAAATCATTCACATAATTATGAAAAAACAAACAATATTATTTCATTCAAATTCAGACTTTATAGCTACCTCTTACCAGTAACATGTGGTAGTCGGATTCAGACCCAAAACATCTTAATGAAACAAACATAGCTTTACTCCATAATTTAGAAAAAAGTAAGAGTGTGTTTGTTTTCATGAAAAAAAGTCTGACTGCCTCTGACGTAGTGTGTTTGTTTTTTCTATGCGAGTCAGATGCGGTAAATCTTTCGAGGTCTTACTCGTTCAGAGATGGTAAACTTGCCTAAATGTCTCTTACCCATGAACAACCCTTCACACCTCTTTTGAGAAAACCCTATAAGAACCCTCAAAACCTTAAATCTATTCACACCTTCAGAACCCTTTGTCCGCGTAGATACTGGACGTAGCCCCATATCCGATACTGGGTCTGTACGGGTACTGGAACGGGCGCACCACATCGACCCGAAAGAAGACAAAACGTTAGACTCGATAAAGAGGGACACCTCTTTAAACCGTTGGACAATAACAAACACTTATGCAACATCACAATCCCGTGTAAATTAGAGAGCGATGTTCTCCAAGGAGTCCCGACACCCAAGGCAAAGGCAGTCCATAGTTCGTCTCCTTACATTCCCAAAGGTTTCAAGAACAGTATTTCTTAAACAGTGCTACAAGTAGTTATACAATACCAACAAGCATTTACTGCTTAAAAAGAGCATCATTAATTTCCACCACACATCACATTTATTTACTCATAGCCCCTTTGGCTCTTGCAAAAGTACTTACTTTCACGCCCGAGCTTGGTCCTAGGTCAACACCCAGGGCGAGCTAACGGGTTTTCCGTCTTACTTTCAGATACTTAGGTGGATTACTCTTCTAAAAGCGGGGAACTCTCCTATTTCCTCTAGAACGGTAAATATAACTTTAAAAAATTGGCGCAGTCCGTGTTGGGACCACTGATCTTATCTACCAAGAATGACCTAGGTCCCACAAGAGGCTCTTTTTGGTTGTTTTTTTTGTGGGACTAGTCATTCTTAGTAGATAAGATCAGGTTCCCACGATGGCGCAATTTTTTAAAGTAATTTACCGTTCTAGAGGAAATAAGAGAGTTCCCCGCTTCTAGAAGAGTAATCCACCTAAGTATCTGAAAGTAAGACAGAAAACCCGTTAGCTCGCCCCGGGTGTGTGACCTAGGACCCAAGCACGTGCGTGAAATATTACTTTTGCAAGAGCCAAAGGCTATGAGTAATAAAATAGTGTGTGCGGTGAAATTAAAGCAGCCTTTTAAAGCAGTAAATGCATGGATAATTAATACTACTTGAAGTACTGTTTAGAAATACTGTTCTTGACACCTTGGGAATGAAGGAGACGACCTATGCCTAGCCTTTGGCCTTGGTGTCCGTACTCCTTGTAGACCATCGCCTCCATAATTACCGGGATAGTGATTAGCATAAAGGTGTTTGGTTATTGTCCAACGGTTTAAAGAGGTTTCCCCTCTTTTCGAGTCTAACCTTTTGTCTCTTTCGGTCGATGTGGGTACGCCCGTCCAGACCCTTTCCACCCGTTTCGGATATGGGGCCCGTCCAGTATCTACCGGACAAAGGGTTCTGAAGGTGGGAATAGATTTAAGTTTTGAGGTTCTTATAGGGATTTTCTCAAAATGAGGATGTGAAGGGTTGTTCATTGGGTAAAGGTGGGGTCGGGGGGATTTAGGCAAGTATAGCCACGGTAGATACTGAACGAGTAGAGTGACCGCGAAAGGAATTTACCGCATCGGTGACGTCGCATAGAAAAAACCAAACACACTACGTCAGAGCAGTCAGACATTTTTTCAAGAAAACAAACACACACATACTTTTTTGTCTAAATTATAAGTAAAGGTATGTTTGTTTCATTAAGAATGTTTAGGGTCGTGAATCCGACTAACCGACAAGGTTACTGGTAAGGATGTAGCTATAAAAGTCAGAAATTGAATGAAATAAAATTGTTTGGTTTTTTCATAATTAATTGAATGATTTATTTGTCATTTTAAAAAAATAATAATTAAAATATTATTAATATCATGAATAAGTAGCTTGAATGTATCATTGAAAATAAATATTTGGAATGAAAATTCAATCAGAATTCACAAATACACATGGTCCCGATTGACACTTGTCAATGAACTTGCTACGACTATCAATCTTTCACAAATTAACGTAAACTAGCGCTGAGTTTCTAAATCATGAACCCAGAATATTCGTATAACAATTTTAAACCAATTCAAAATGCAGTCAAAAATAAACAAACTCGGCCCTAATGTTTAAGTAGTGGAGAGAGCAAAAAAAACAGAAAAACCCGAAAACAAAAACCGAACCAAACCGAAAACAACTGAACCAAACTAATGACTGAACCAAATTTGCCAAAATCGAACCGAACTATCAATTCAGTTTTCAGGTTGGATATGGGGTTGACAGTCTGAACCGAAAACCGAATTTATATAAATATATATATTTTTATATATATATTTTTATAAATAAATATATCATTAAAATTTTATCCTAATATAAAAAACATTTTTTATGCTTGAACTAATTTTCTTTGCTATATATTTATATAATAATAATAATTTTTTTTAATTGTGTAATTCTAGGTTATTCGGGTCAACCCGAAAACCGAACCGAATTCAAAATTAGTTTTCGATTCGGTTCGATTGAATCTATATCATTGGTTCAATTTTCGGGTTGACCTCAAAAAAAAGTTTACCCGAACAACCCAATAACCGAACCGATCAACACCCCATATGTTTAAGTAAAATACTAAACAACCATATATTCAGCCCAATAAGAAGTTGATATCTACTTTTGTTACACCCACAAGACCCAACAAACCTTAAACCAACCTAAACAAAATATAAATAGCCACCTGATAATTTCTACACCAACACTCATCTCACTTATCACTTCCAGGCACCAACAAGTTTCACTGTAGCATCACCTATCACCATAAATTATTATTACCTTGTATTCACTTGTTACAAATGATATACAGGCCAAAAGCACCTTCTATTTCTTTTCTAAACTGAAGCTAGAGACAACCCATTAAACTCGAAGTAGCATGGAACCGAGTCCAGAAGTTTGAGTTGAAAAGAATTTAGCTGGTTTTTCTTTTTTCTAGAGTAAGAGCCGGTCAGATAACCATTCTACCTCTTTCTGAGTAAGAGGCAATTAGCTCTTACCGTGTCTGACCAAGAAGAAAAAAAAACACCCCAAAGGTCTTACCGTGTCTGAGTGAGTAAAAAGTATAGGCTATTCAGATAATTTATGTAAAAACAAACATCACCTAAGTATTAGCTATGATTGTGGTGAAACTATGACTGCATTCTAAATAGTTGCTTACTTTTCGATCCGGGAAAAGGTCAAAGTAATAGGCATCACAAGGACGTTTGCGCTTGTTATCACGAGTTTAGTAATAAGTTATGTGATCTAACTAGATCACGAATGATGTTATTTATGTATGTTTTGTTTAATAAGTAACAAGTTTGAGTTTCTTATAAGCTGTTAGATGATATCATTTCATCATCATAAACACAAAATAAGAGAAAAGATTTTAGAGAGAGAAATAACTAGAGAGAGAAATAAAAGAGAGAAAAATGGTTACTTGACTTAGAGAAAATGAGAAGCAACACCCTCTCCACACTTGGAGAGGGCTTTTTTATATAGTTACAAGAGAAAAAACCCTAAGATGGTTTGTTTGGGATTTATGTTGGGCCAAACCTATTACACATGGGCCTTAAGCCCGACAATTAGGCCCAATTAGCTTAAATGAATTCCCGTAAACTATGTTTTTCTTATACAAGGCTCGGGAATAATAATGACCATCACTTTATGTAAAAAAAGGGCTAATAATCTCCCCCTAAGGGGTGGTCATTGAATTGTGGATCACTTCTTGAGTGATGTCTTGAGTCTTGGAGCCTTTGTACTTCTTGGGAAAATCTTTTGAAGATACTTTGCATGCTTGTGGATCTTGGATCTTGATCTATAACTTGATATTCTTTGACAAAATACATATATCGTGGTGTTTGGCTTTTGATTTGTCTTGACTACTGAGAATCTCTGAATCTTTAACCCTTTGAATCTTTATGCCTCCTTGCGATCTTGTGTCTCCACCCTCATGCTCAATGTCTTGAAATCTTGCTAAACAATCTTCCTCAACAGTTTTCTTTTAACATGATTACATTGTACCACATCGAAGGAAGGAGTATTACTGTGATCATCTTGTGAGATATAAGTCATTTGTTATTTTCCAGAAAATCTTATCAAAAATGTTCTTTTGGAGAAGTGCTTGTACATCAGAGATTGCGGAATACTTTGATATTTTGAGGCCATTCATCTGTATATATCTTTGTAGATTTAGCATGGAGGTCTTGAATCCTTGACTCCGCTTGAATGAGGTTGTAACTCCGTCACTTATAAACGAAAATTTGAAGTTAGTGATAAATAGCACATATATATGAAATAAGGCTTTGTCATAGTCTGATTCTATTACATTTAACCTTCGATTCCGGTGAGGACCGGATTTAACCAGTATAAATATTTGTACCTGTGATCATGTAAGTTTCAATTTAGAAGAACCATCTTGACAGGTGTTACCCACTCAAAGTATTGATATCCTCAAACGCGATTGCATTATATTCACTATACTTGCTTATTCTCAGTTACCGAAACGTCTCAAACTGACAACACAGTAAGAGTGAATCAAAGGAATAGTCACTATCTTTATGATGAGTCATGTCAATCATATACGTACCAAAAACGATATCCCAGTTTACACATGCTTGATTCATTTATAATCCTTCAATTGCAGCCTACTGAGAGCTATTTGAAGTTGACTCAGGAAGGATTTCCATCATCACTGTGAATACTGAGAGAGTATACACTCTGAATGTTCCTGGCGAATTACCACAAGGATAATGCTAGGACTTATTTTGATACCCAAATGTTGTATAATTATTTACGACGATTTGGTATATTGGAAATTGTGTCCTATTGAGATTTTTGATGGATCTCGATGCTCTAGACTCTATAAGTGTCACATTTGTTATTGTGGTTAATCAGAAGGCAGAGTGGAGCTCCACCTTTTCAATATCACCGACGTCGGAATGAGAAGTGCTGATATAAACGGGTGTGATGAACCGCCATTAGAATATGAAACAGAAATTTTTTGAGAGATTCTGAGATGGTTAGGGAGGGTTTGTGCAATGCATCCACTGGGTCCATGTGTCCGAGTCATCAATATCAGAATCATCTTTGTGATTACCGATAGATTATGTATTGACCCGGTTTCTGCCTAGGGTTGTATGGAGGGCTTCTTTCTTTTCACCCTTTATCCTTACAATTCTTTTTCATTCTTCAACCCCTTCAATGCTTACCGAGACTTCATGACTAGTACCTTGTTGGGTTTATTCCAGCACAAGCTCCATCTCAGTCGGCATTTTTCCCTTATTCTCACTTTACTCCTTTTTTCAATCATAGCTAGGACTTCTACTCTATCTAATGGAGTGTTCCTGGGTAGATCCCTCCGGTTCTGGCTAGATCATGAAACGAATATACTTAACCTTAACCGCTTTATAACTCCTTGAGAAACAATAGTTGGTCGGTCTTTGTGTATTGCCATGAAGATCCATAAAACCATTTGATAAAAAAATCAATCAACGTGTCTAAGAAATTATTTAAGACACATTGAGTGTTTCCAGAGTTACCAAAAGGCTCCCCCTACACATATGCACCATATTATGAAAGAGTTTTGCACATGTGAGGTTTGGAAACGCACTTATAGATTAAAGATCGTATCCATTATTAATCCGTATTGATCACATCATTATTCTCCCCCTTAAAAATTGCATATGTGTTTACAATTTTTTGACAATTAGTGAATTAAAAACAAGTTAATGTCCGGAATTCACATGAGGCTAACTAAGTCTTGGGAGAACAGGAGTGCATGCCGAATGAATCATATTATTATACTCCCCCTCAATTTTAGAATAGAGTGAAAACTTGGAGTGGGACTTTGTTGAGCACATAATTTTGAAAGAATTTGAAATTTTCTTTTTGAAAATATCTTGAAAAATTATGCTAAACAGGAAAATATGTGAGATATATCTTATTGACCATCATTTTCCTTAGTACTTCTCTTGATCATTCAAAACTTTGAATGTTTATATGACTTTGCTCAAGACCGAGAAGATATGAACTTCCCGTTGTTTAGGATAAATGTACATAAATGAGCATTTTCCTTTCTTTGGATACCGAGTCCTAAGCTGACATTTACTTAGAAGTCGTAGAGAAAAAGTGAAAGGACATGTTTTGAAAGCATTTGAAACTCTCACTCGAACTTCATTTATTCACTCGTGTTAATATTAATCAACATTTCTAGGTGCGCAAATGTTATCGATTGTCGAGAGACATGTCGGAGAAGATTATTTTTGTATTTTTGAAATTTTTTGATTTTGTATTTTGCTTTTATAGGTTTTATAATTTTATATTTTGATTTTCTGATAAGTATATGCAAATTTTGAAATGTTTTATACACACAAAGAAGATATGAAAGAATGTGTCTAAAAAGATTAAAACTTCCGTTTCAAAAAGCCCCCCCCCCTCAAAAATTGATCCACTTATAAAGAATGATTCGAATTTTGTAAGTGACATGAGAATGGAGTGTTGAACACTGATGTGCTGTCGTGTAGGGTCAATTATTTGATTATCAAGTTTTAAATTTATATTTAGCTGACAAACCTAAAACAATACTTTAACGAGCAGTTTGTTACTCAGGTCAGAGGAGTTAGCGGTTAGGTAAGTTAGTGGTTGTCGAACACTACGAGTCGTAATTAATCCTATCTTTTATCAGTATTTTTAATTAGTTTATTTAACGGTTAACCTATGCTATGTACATTGTCTAATGATTTGGGGTTTTCAGCTTGAGAGGACTGGCACAGTTTCGGGTGGGAAAACAAATACCAATTTCAATTACACAAATAAACACAAAAAAAGAAGAAAATTAGAGATAGAAAAGCCGGGTACAAGCCAATGATAGAAAATGTATTAGCCCATATTTAATCCGGTTCAATGCTGGTTTATTTGTTTTTTTGGCATATGATTTACCTTATCTCGAAGTGGCTATCACTTTTTAGATCTGGGGGATGGGAAATCCTCCTTAAGAGCCTAGGACCACGATTATATCCTGATGTCACAATTAACGCCTCCGCATAAACGCATCCTTTCGTTTAATTATATCTATCTTAGTGAATTTTAAAGCAGTGGTGAACTGTTAAAAACTCTAGCCAACGGGATTTTACCCCCTTCTTGTTTGATGTGTTTATATAATGGGTAGTCCCTATTTCCCAATCTCTTTATCATTAAACTAAGAGCATGATGATTGATGACCAAACATAAACGGGTCACATACAGTCCAATAAGCTATAATTCAAAGACAAAATTTAATACGTTATTTGTGGATCCTTCTTGGTCAGACATATGAAACACGATATGGAGAGCTATCCCGGTATCTAGATTACTTGGTCTGTATCACTAGACACAGTTGAATGATAGGTCGCATATTCAAACACATAAACAAGTATGAGGTGATAAACATAATTAAACAATCAATAATAAATTAAGAAATTGATTTTTAAAATAAACCAAACATTAAACTTTCATTAAGATGGCTAATACCCGAGGGTATTAGCCCACAACAATTGTAATTATACAAGCGTAATCAAACAATTGAAAATTGAATGATTAAGAGAGTAAAAATTACACGATGTCTTCTATGGATTCGTGATCAATGCTTGACCTTGGTGGCTGATCTTCTCTTCTAAAATTCATCTTTAGTGAGTATGGTATAAAGAATATGATATTGCAAACTGAAAACTCGTTTTTGAGTCTTCTATATATAGTGTCTGAAAAAGACTCGATACGCCGTATCCAACAAGGTCGATACGGTGTATTGGGCTAGATTCCTTGGAGTGCGCACTACGTTCGTAATAAATCTTTGATATCATTCCTAATTTACTTGATTTACTGTATCTTCGAATTGTTATCTTTATGGATATGGCGTATGTAGACAGAGTGAATACGCCGTATTGGGAATTGGTCAAACGCGTTTTCTTGTGAAGTCTTGGCGCAGATACGCCGTATCTCTTTAGTTGGATACGACATATTGGTTAAATTTAAGCAATCTTCAAATATCTTTGTTTTAGCTCCGAATTATGCGCCTTTTAGCTTGTCTTCACAAAACAATCATGAATTACTGCATTTATCAATTTTGAAGCAATTAAGCACCAAATAATGCAATAATTATATAAAAGTGGGCAAGACAGATGGGGTAAATGATATAATAAAGTGACATTATTTGATTTCATGAAATATCTCCCCACTTGAATCCTACTTGTCCTCAAGTAGACTTTAGAAAAAGTTTCGGTTTATGAAAATGTGTCCTAACCGAAGTTGAGGATTTTCCGTTTAAGCATCGTTTTGTCCTAATCACCTGTACATAACCAAGCTCCTCACGAAATATGGAAATGAAAACACTCAGATCACTCAACTAATCTAGGGTGCAACATTTAAGTAGTACGCTCAATTGCTCGATCGAGATTAGCTTCGTCTCATAGGCTTAGCAAGGATACACATCTCCACCGCTAAAGCTAAGGAAGAACAAGTCAAAAGCTAAATTGGGTTAAGAAGGCTTACGGTTAATCATTCAACAATCTTTCACCATAAGTACCACACGAACAAGGCAAATGTATCGTACATACACGTCCATAATGACGGAATAGACATATACAATCCGAACACATCCCTGTTCGTGTTTAACCAGCGGTTAAGATGAAGAATGATATAGGGTAGGGAGCTTCTAACTTTCACCAAAAGTCGTCATCCAACAAGGCAGCTAAGACATGCATACATGGCCGTAACGACATAATAGACATGCATGCTGGAACAAGTCCTCGTTCGAGTAGACACTAAGGTTTGTTGCTAGGAAAGGAAAGTAAAATGGGTGTTAAGTAAAATTTACAAAACAAATAGATTAAGCCAACAAATAAGGTACGGTTGCTAGTAACTTTCCCCTAACCGTTCCATGACAAAGACTCGAACATATAGACAAACGCCTCGATCACAGAAATGAAAAAGACAACCTAAGTTGGCGTTCCTATAACGGTCAACTTCCCTTACATCCCGCTCTTACATACTTTTACATAAGTGGTGATATCGGCCACTTTTTACAAGCCTTTACATCGTTGATTTTTGTAACGAATCAACAAATAATCGATCCTTCCAAGTGATTCCTTCGGTATAAACTTCTTTTGAATCGACTATTTTTCTTCCATCTTTTTTTTCAAACAATACATCATAAATCTCAGTTTGGTTTCACCGTCTTCACTATCATAATTCATTCGGATAATCTTTTCCTTGTAAAACTTCTTCTTCGGACATGATTCATAATCGCGAAAGTAGCAAAACTTATGAGCTACATATTTTTCCCATTGCATTGTGCAATTTCCCGACTATTACAAAGATAGAAAAATTTCACTTTAACACAGGAAATACAAGACTTTACAAGAAAGCAACTAGCAAAATTGGTAAAATAGGCTTAATCTACACGGTAGGCTAAGGTGTAAAGGTGTAACGAAACATATAATATGGTGTAGAAAAAGAAAAGAATGGCTCAACAGGTTGTTCTAGGGGATTTTACTCTAAAAATGAGAGTAATCAAGGGTTACACGGGAGTTTAACTAACCAGTGTGGATAGTTAATTTTACAACATGTAGGCTATTTGATTATCTCCTAGATGAAGAATTTTATCAGTTAGAACATGTTCTTCCATCTAAATCCTTAGTCTATTCATGGACTTTGGGGTCTCGAAGCGTCTTTACCAGGCCAAGTTCTAAAGTCCACTACATCACTGGCACACTCATAATTTTATGAATTTTAGTAGACAGTCGAAACGGAATAGGCTAATTCTACAATATGTATCAGGGTTATAGTGCGCAAGGTATGTACTAGTGATTTTTACAAATTCATGCTGGATAATTTTTTTTAAATTTTGGCCATTTTTAAGCACAATGCATGTTATTTTGTAAAAAAGAAGACAAAGTACGTTTCTTATTCTTCATCACCCACTTAATTTATACTACATCCTCGTTGTTAGATAAATAAATAATAAGGGAAGAATAAATTGGTACGGAAAACTCCCTGATGTTTTGCTCGTGATAATTCTCCAAGATGAGTCCTTGAGCAAAAAGTGTGTTGACTAGGGCTTCAGCATGCCCCCGGATAAGTCTCAAACACATGTCTTTTCCAGCATAATTACTGTTCATATTATCAACAAGGTCATGTATAAAAGATTAGAAGACAAGTGCAAATTCTATCTCGCTACAATGGTACAAGAAAACAATTAAACAGCACAAACTGTAGGGATCAATACGCCGTATCCCAAACCCTAGGATACGCCGTATTGTTCCTATAGAAACAATTAAAATACTGGAAATTAAATATTAAGTTTTTAAAAACTGATAACGTCCAGACAGCTCTATACGCCGTATCTAAAGGGGTTCGATACGCCGTATAGAGTGTCTGGGAAGATAGACTCGTGCATCAAACAATTAAAATGCAACAAACAATTAAAATGACCGGGTTGTCTCCCGGGAAGCACTTTTGTTTTAGCTGGTCTTTAAGTTCGACCTTTTTCTCCTTGTCTTATGGTTTCAGGATTTTAAACCTGTAATCAATCATTGAGTCATGTTGCTGAACTTACTACCAGTCTTGATTCTATCACACAAATAAACCGATCATCAAATAATATACATCAAAAGGGAATCAGTAAGTAAAGTGTCATAAGTGTAATGTACAATACATATCAACAAAAGATAATAACATAAAGGGAAAGAGATCAAGGGTCGGGCTGAACATCGGTATGAGGGGCTGCAGAGGTGCTAACATCGTCTGTCCTCGGTCTGACACGCCTCTGGAAGGACAACCGTGAGCTACCTACGAGTGTGTTGTCGAATGGCTGATAAGTCTGGCCGCTGGCGTCCATAAGCTGTGTCATGCAGGTGATCAGCCAGGTGAAGACTCTAGATGTGACAACCATGACTTGAGCAGGTTAGTCAAACCGTTAGTGTTGACTTATGAATCTGTTGTAATGTATGGTTTATGTGTTTATATGCGTTATGTGAATTGTGTGAGAGTTGGTAATCAATCCATTGAGCGTGATCGTCTCATTAGGATTGGATTGGTGATGGATTTGGTTAAGTTCCTTTCGTTCACTTTTGGTGGCAAGGAAATGACTTTTGTGGTTTTGGCGTTTTTGCGTTAATTGTGTAAGTATTATAACGTATACGTATTTATGTGTTAGTAAAATTAGGTATGAATAGGCTTTAGTGGTTAGAATAAGAAAGAAATGAAATTTCTATTTTTGGAAAGTTAGGTTTAATAAAAATGAAAAGTTATTTATTTTTAAATAAGCCTTAGTATAATTGCGTTTAACGCAAAAAGTTTATCAATAAGCTTAGGTTTTTATAAAAACTTAAGGTAATGTTAGTAAATATGTAATTAATAAATAAATAAAATATATATATATATATATATATATGCATACATATATTCGGCCGGTTTTGGTAAAAAAAGAAAAAAAGAAGAAAATCAAAGCCCAATTTAACTAGGACTCTAATTAGGGAATTTTGTATCCTATATATACTAACCCATAATACCCTAGAATGGAACTTTTTCCTTCACCTCCCTGCATTTTGCATTAGTCGGCCGAATACCTCAAGAAAAGAAGAAGACAAATTAAGGTTTTGATTTTTGAAGAAAACAAGCTTTAAGGTATGTTTAGTTTTCTAAATTAGTTTAATTATTGATTTAATTCATGTAACAACAGTTATGGTGGATCCAAGGTTTCATAAAATTCTTTAAATTAAAGTTTATAATATTATTTAGGGTTTTCCTTTTTTAGTTAATTAATTAGATGCGAGTTGGTGTAATCGTTAGGGTTTAAGATGCGTTAGAACTTGATTTGATTATGGCAGAATTTAGGGCTTGTGTTGTTTGCTATTATCTCGATGATTGTTAACTAGATTTGTCAAGTTTTCGGTTGTCTATGATGTGCTCAGAGTGTCTAGTTTCCTGAACATGGCTAGAAGGTTTTCTAAGGTCGGGAAGTCATCAAATGGTTGGTTTTCCGAGAAGAGTTGTCAAAGCAGAGTAAATTGGGTCAGATTTAGGTCGATTACGAAGGTGTTAAAACCACTTTACTTAAATTCTGAATTAGGATTAGCCAACCTACAGGAGTTTAGTTCTAAGTGTCTATTAAAAATCCCCCCAAAGGATAGATTCTAATTTGGAGTCTAAGTATGCTTTTTAGGTCCAAACGTTTTAGGTGGTGCGATCAGATCCGAAAAACTGTAGTAGTTAAAAGTTTGATTTTATTTGGGGCACATAAGAGTGGAAATAAATTAGTGGAAAAATCGTAGAGATAGTAAACTCATGATATTGAACCTGTGATTTTTGGTAAAATTTATAAAGGTCATTAGGGGTGGTTTAGAAAATGGTAAAGTGACATTAAAATTCTGCGTTTTTGGGTAAATTGTTGAACATTGGAAAAGTGTGTAAACATGTTGGTTAAGGTTGGGCATTAGTGTTCATGGTCCTGACCATGAGGGTAATTAAACACCTTTAGACATCCATCATATGATTGTTACATGGGCATAAGCATTTGGATTGGTCGCGTGTAACACGTGTTTGTTTTGATTGTTTAGTTTCATACAAGGATTTGGAATTTGCTTAAGCATCAGGTGAGTTTCATAGCCCTTTTTTCTTATGTTTTCTTGGGGTGAAAATGATGCTATGAGTATTAAATATTTTAGTTATTGTGATAATGTGTTTTAAATGAGGCTATTGGGACTATACAGTGACTATTGTATGTTTTATGTACACTGTATTGTGAGATGGTGATACATGGGACATGTTCGTTTTCCCTTTTTTGTTATTTGTGCTTTGAGCGTGACCGTCTCAAGACATTGATGGATTGTTAGTAGTGAGCGTGATCGTCTCATTGTTGTGGATTATTAATAGTGAGCGTGATCGTCTCATTCTTGTGGATTGTGGGACACGTTACATTCCCTTGTTTGTGATGTTGAGCGTGACTGTCTCAACATGGTTTGGTATTGTTTGCATGTTAGTGTATGATAGTCTGTTTAATGTCTGCTCTGCTATGTGTTATTTATCACACTAATTGGTTTTAACGGATAATTATGTGTGTTTAAACCTACGGGACTCTCACAACTTTATGTTGACGTTTTAAGCATCATTTTCAGGTAGAGCACCATGGGAATATTAAAATAGAGAAAAGTGGCTAGTAAAAAGAGACCATAGGTGTTATGGCGTTTATTGCTTTATTGTTTTGAATTGCTGCATTGTTTGGATAAAGGATTAATTGTTGTGTCTTTTTTGTTGGCGTGAATTTTTGTTTCACAATAAAGAGGCCCCCCTTTTGGATTTTAGATTAGTTTTATGGGTATTGTTATACACTTTGTGGTCCTATACTTTGATTATTTATTGCTTGTAGAATTTCTTTATAGACGCCCAATGTGTTGTGATGATATCCATGATGTTCGCCTCGCTGTTTCGCCTTGGCGGGGTGGTCATATTGGTATCAAGAGCCTTCTGTTATAGGAAGTAGGTGGTTGAGCCTTAGTAGATATACCTAGGGGTCTTAATGTAGATTTTTTTTGGTGATATTACGTGCTTAATAAATGCTATAAAGCTATGCTTTCCCCTCTATTTTTGCATAACTTATATATTTTATATTTTGCTAAGTTTTCATTTAGTTATTTTGTCTACCATTATTTGATATAATATGTATTACTTTCTTAGTATTTTAGCTATGTTTTTCCCACACCCGTAAGAAGTCTCGTTGGGGAACCATTTTCTCAACTGGACTTAAGCGTTATAAGGAGCCTCTTGTGGAACCGAATGAGATAAGATAGTTGATCGTTTGTCGAATACGCGTAATAGGGCTGGACCCGCGGAGTCAGGTGATTCTTGCGGAGGCAAAGTCAAACCCAAGTGAGGCCCAGCATAAGTTTATCCCGTCCTTTACCCCGTCATGTCGTTATTGATTATTTCTTTTGGATATTTCATATTTTGGAAGTCGTTGCGAGACTTTCGTTCCTTTATGTCGTTTCGATCTTATTTTGATATAAGTAAGTAGTCATTTGATGAAGCATCCTTTATGTGTTAAGTTGGAGTGGTTTAAGATGTGCAATGTGGAATATGTGCTTATATGTGAATTATGATTAATATTGGTGATCTTGGAAGTAAGTACACGTGTGAAAGGAGACACTTATAATTATGGTGGCCAATATAATTATAAAGGTATCACATACGTAGACTTGTGACCATGATTGCATTTATTTGTGTTTGAATGTAAGGTGGTAGTGTAATAATTTTTTATATATATGTGTATTCATGAGAAGGATGGTGGTATGAGTAGAGAAATTATTCTCTTACCCTAATTGAAGGATATGTTAAGTTGAGTTGTATAGATAGTAAGTTTCCCTTCTATCTAGTATTTGTGGATACCTAGTATTGCTATTATAGAGGTTGCTCGTTTGCTCGGTTGTTTGTTCGGATTTCCTAAGTCTAAGCTTAGCATCCCTTCATCGTACTTTGTTAGTAAGGATACCTGATTTTCCTATTCGACGTCTCGATGTATATTGGTTGTTCGGAATCTGCTTTTTCGGATATAGCCGCGTTTCGTTAGTTCTTTCATTGCATTGATTACTCGTATGAGTATCAAAGGTTTCTTTTAAGCACTAATTGTTCCTAACATATTAGTGTGGATCATTACTCCCTTCTTTGTATATCCCTTGGTTTTCGTAACCCGTTGGCGACTTGTTAGTATCGATGCTTTTAGGTTTGCTCTGTTGATCGTTATTTTGGATAAGACCTTACGTTTTCTTTTGGGTACGTAACGTCTTGCATGAGTTTTCTTGTACGAGTTCGTTTGATTTTATTTTGAGTATATGGTTTCTGGTATTTTCTTTCGTTTTCAATATTCGCATTGTGTTAGAGTCTGTAGGGTTTTACGATCCCTGTTGGTATCTATGGTGTCATTTGCTTTGAGTAACATATTAATAATTGGATGTCTAATTATAAAAAACTCCTTTGGAGTATTGTTGTTTATTTAGTGTCTGAGAAAAATTGTCGTTTAAAATGATTTTTGTAAATAAGAATATGTTTAAATGGTCTATTAACAAATAGGATATGAAAATTTCTCTTTTAAGTGGTTTAATAAATTTTATTTTTATTATAAAAAGCTGGTTTAAAGTGATTCATAGTGGTAAGGTACGATACACCATTAGATAACCATCTCTAGATTTTTTTATGACAACCAGAATGAATTTTTCAAAGATTACATTTAAGACAATTTTATTAATATTTAAAATGGATGTTTTTTATTAAAGTGACTCTTTCTTAATTTAAAATTTGATTTTTATAAAAAACATTATTTTAATTTGGTCTCTTCGATTAAAGTCGATAATTGGTTTAAGAAATTTTACGTCTTTCGTTATGGATATTTTTTTTATTGTGTTCATTGTGTCGTGGTTAGTATGTTGATTTTGTTCGTTGCGTTTTTTCTCGGGTTGCATACATAGTATCATTGATCCGTCTATTGCATATGTGGAATCTCCTATATGCATTCTAGCTTTGATCGATATTGTTTGTTATCAATTCGATGTTCGTAAACCTTTGAGTTCGTTGATACCGTTGAGTCGTGGAAGCTTTGATGTCATTGTGGGAATGGACTGGTTGTCCAAAAGGAAGTTTGTGATAGTATGTCATGAGAAGGTGGTTAGGATACCGTTGGAAGGTGATGAGATACTTCAGGTTCATGGTGAACGTACTCAAGGAGTCATGAAAACCTTAATGAACACAAACGTAGTTGAACCAAAATTGAGTGATATTTCCGTCATACGAGATTCATTGATGTGTTTTTTCGTGGGAATATTTTTTGATGACCACACGCGACAAGTTGAATTCGCATAGATTTAGTTCATGGAGCCACGCCGTTGCAAAGTTCCAATATCGTCTAGCACCCTTGGAAATGCAAGATTTGTCTGAACAACTATCGTAAAAAAGGGGTAAAAAAGGGGTTGAAAGGACAAGGTGTTTTCATAGACCTAGTTCTTTTCCGTGGGGTATGCACAGTGTCGTTGTTAAAAAGAGAAGATGGAGTCCATTGAAGTTAGTGTTGGAATTACTAGGAGAGATGTTGTATGTTAAGTTTACTAAGAGTGAGCTTTGAAGAATTGGGAAGATTTTAGTACCTACGACACATCCGAGAATATGATTCAATTCTTAGGATTGGCAAGTTAATACCTACGTTTCATCGCAAACTTTTTCCTAAGATTGTTAAACCCCTTACTCCATAACTGAGAGAGGAATCAGAAGTATGAGTGGGGCGCAGAACGAGCGAGGCTTTCCAGACTTTGAAGAATGATTTGTGTGATGCTTTGATTAATCAAATGTAGTGGTTGATGCGTTGAGTAGAAAGGGAGAGTGAAACTAAGTGTGAGCTTTGGTTGGAAGAAGTGCATTTTCTTGGTCACGTGGTCAACCATAGCGTATTCACGTAGACCCGAGTAAGAGTGAGGCAGTGGGGAATTGGATGATTGTTCTTAAGATTGGCAGGTTACTACCGATGTTCATCGCGATTTTTTTTAGATTGTTGAACCCCCTTACTTCCCTAACTGAGAGGAATCAGAAGTATGAGTGGAGCGTAGAACAAGAAGAGGCTTTTCAGACTTTGAAGAATGATTTGTGTGATACTCCGATAAAGCGAATGTAGTGGGTGGTACGTTGAGTAGAAATGAGAGAGTGAAATCAAGACAAGTAAGAGGAATGATACTGGCAGCCTAAAGTGAGGCATTCAAGCGAGAGAACGTACTCGCAGAAAGGCTACATGGTTTAGATCAACAGATGGAAAGAAAAGGAGACGAGAGTTTGTACTTTATGGATCGAATTTGGGTTCTGTTGGTAGGAAGTGTAATGGATGAGGCCCATGCATCAAGGTACTTAGTACATCCGGGAGCGGATAAGACATACTATAACCTTGGAGACATGTATTGGTAGCCACGTATAGAAAAGGATATAGCTACCTATGTTAGCAATTGTCGGATTTATTTAAGAGGTGAAGACTGCAATGTCAAAGACCTTTGGCTTGCTGTAACAGCCTGAGATACTTGAGTGAGAATGAGATAGAATCACCATGGATTTTATCACTAAATTTCCAAGGTCAAAGTAGTGAGTATGATGTGATTTGGGTGATGGTCGATAGACTGACCAAGTTAGCTCATTTTCTAGCTATACAAGAAGATTTCAAGATGTGAAGTTGGCAAGGATTTATATTGACGAGATAATAGCAAGGCATGGAATTCTGGTGACGATCAACTTAAATTGAGATGGATGATTTACCTCGTGGTTTTGGCAGATGCTGCAGAAAGTGTTAAAGACACGATTGGATTTGAGTACTGCTTAGCATCCTTAAGCGGATAGACAAAGTAAGCGTATGATTCAGACTTTGGAAGATATAATGAGGGCATGTGTTATTGATTTTGGTGGTAGTTATCATTTGAGCATTCGGTGTGCTCTGTTTGAAGCTTTATATAGTAGGAAATGTAGATCGCCTGTTCTATGGGCAGAGATTGGAGGGAGTAGTTTGATTGGACCCGAGTTAGTGCAAGAAACGACTGATAAGGTAGTGTTGGTAAAGGAAAAGCCCAAAGCGACCAGAGATCGTCAAAAGAGCTATGTTGATTATAGGCGTAAGCCGTTAGAGTTTGAGGTGGGTGATACGTCCAAACACACTATATATAATATAAGTATATAAGGATGTAAACAATTATAGTATAGTAAGTATTTTCCGTCGGATTTAAGAAACAAACTTTTAACCAAAGTTGTCTAAAAAACCTCTCGGGTCGTTTATCCTCGGCGAGGTGCGAATTAAGAATCGGTTAAGTCCGTGATCGCGTGTTTTGAATGGTTTATAAAGATTTTTGAATTGGTTTCTATAACTACTAATAAAAACGAATAAAACATGTAAAGCACGTAAACATATAAGGCAATTAAAAATTAAACACGAAAAACAATAACGGGTATTTAATAAAAAGCGACATTTAAACAAGTACATCAAATTTAAGCCCAACAAATGCAAATTTATTTTTTATAAATCCTAAATGACAAAAGAAAATTTTCAGAAAAAGAATAATATTTTTTTGATTTTTATTTTATTTAATATGAATTAAAAACGATTTTACTTTAGAAAATTGATTAAAAATACTAAACTAATTCTAAAAATTCCAGAAAAATCATAAAAAGTACTTAAGACAGTTACGAATCTTATAAAAATGTTAACTCGAAAAACAGCTTAAGGGATAAGAAGATAATAAGCTTAATAGCTCGAATAAGCTAAATCCTAAAATGACCTTAAGTACAATTTACAATGGAATGCTAACAGAAAAGACCCAAGGGCACGTTTGGTTGAGAGTGGTGTGTTAAATATGCTTGTGTGTGGAGGGGGAGGTCACAGGTTCGAAACCTGTGGCCTACCCTTTTTACTAAACAATATTTTTTTAAATTTTCTTCACAAACAACTAAAGCACACAAGTAAATAAGCTACTTTTGTGAAAATAACTTTTCTAAAACTTATTTAATAAGCCCTAAACAAGCTGCAAAATTGACAGAAAGCTTTAAATTTGGACAAATGAACTAAGTCTTTAAGCAACTAGACAAAGACACTATAAGCAAATTAAATGAGCTTAAACAGATTATCATTACCACTCAATAAGCACGAAAAAACAAGAAATAAGAAACATTAATAAGCTAATAAGCTGCATAGACTAGAAATTCAGCATGCAAATAGGACAAGACAGATGACTAACTTGATTTGGCACTTAAGCTAAATTGAGAACAAATAAGAACTAAAAATAGGCTAAAAGCTTAAAACAGATTAAGGACTAAACTCACTACTAGAAAATCTGGCATCAGCAACGAATGTTTTCATCGCTATTCTGTCACTAAAGCCCTTCAACGACGGAATCGTGACGGATATATTCCGTCGCAAAAAAGGGCCTCGTAAAATTTTAGTGACAAGTCTAGCGACAAAAGTATTTGAGCTTCAGCGACGGATTGTCGGTCTCCAATCCCTTGCTAGAGCCTTTATAAAGTTACTTAAATTACATTAGATTTGACCATAACGTGATGCTTAAGTAATTAATTTTCTTCGCTAATAGTAACACGAGCATCACTAATCCGATTCTAATAATCGGGACCAACCATTTTGTTGTTAAACGTCCTACTTGAGACAGACATATTTATCTTAATTCCCGCCACTAAAATGTATAGTCTCAAACCCTTCACAAACAATTTGGTTGCTAAAGCAACACGATTTCATAGCATATTGAACAATCCCGTCTCTAATTTGTCACGATATAAAAAATCTTTTTTGAGGATAAATTATGTCGCTAATCGCAATAACGAGAAAATTTATTTGCATTTGTATTCAAGATATCACACAAACGAATACCACACTAATAAAACCTAAACCAATCAATATCTAAATCAAATACAAGACATATCCAATCAAATAAACAAGCTGATCTTTCGACACATAAAAAAATCTAAAACCAAAGATTCTCTCTACATAAGAGTTAAGAGGTACCTAAATAGATTTTAAAGCTCTTCAAAGTGAATGGGTTGGATGTTCAAGATGTACGACCACGATTGCATAGCCTTGCTTTGTTTTTGTTTAGAGGGTAACACGACTCTTGATACCATAATCAACAAGCATATCTTGAATTTCTGCACGCATTTCTTCTTTAAGCTCTTCACGCACTTCTTCTTTTAGCTCTTCGCACATTTCTTCCTTGAGGTTGACTTTCATTTCTTCCTTCAATTCTTCCTTTAACTCTCCACGAACGCTATCAAGATAGTTCTTGAACATAACAAATTCAAATATTAGTTTTTTGAAATATAGGTTTCAGGTCATATGTAAAGGTGTTAACAGCTTAAACATTTATAAAGGATGAATAAGGATTATGATACGCCGGGTTGTGCACGTAACCGACACACGAAATTAAAGTGGGAGTCTAGGAGGAGGGTCGTGTTACCAGTAATGTCACTCTGGTTATTTCCCCTAATGCAGTAACAATATTCTCCCCAAACTCTTAAACAGTGTCAACTGTATATAATTGTTTGTGCAAAAATCAGCAATTAAAATTATGCATAAAGTTAGTTTAAGGGCTGTTTGGAGAGACTTTTTGAAGGGCTGTTTGGACAGGCTTATTAAGGGATGTTTGGTTAGCAAACTAGTTCAAATATACCTTTATAAAAATCTGGTCTAGGGGCTGTTTGGATGAACCTTTTGAGGGCTGTTTGGACAACAATTAAGTGCACGAAAATCGTTATAATATTCTTGTTTAGGGCTGTTTCGACACAGCTTTTTTACGGGCTGTTTGGACAGTATAAGGCATATTCTAGCGAGACAAACAATAGGGCTACCTAATCAGTCACCTAGGCTTAAATATGACCACTGCATTGATTACTAATTGTTAAACTACTGTTGCAGTATCCTAAAACTTAACGCAGGATTTCAATTAATCTAAGTGACTTTTATTTGTTTCCATCTATAGGATTTTCCAAATTGAGGGGGTTATTTTTGTAGTCCATAACGAATAATTGTATTACTGGAGTAATAAACTGGTCGTGTAGACAAGATATTATGACAAAATAATGTCTTACTGATTTCTTAATATTTATTTGTATACATGATCTGTTAGGAATTGTATTTATATATAATGGAAAGTCGATTTAGGTTCCGCTTAGGCATTAGTCTCAAAAGGTCATAAGATGAGAAAAGATGTTCTAAAAACTGGTTTGGGTCTGGTTTGGACATAATACAAGGGAAGTTCTTCAAAAACTTGTTTGGAAAAAAAGCACAAAACATTTTCTTCCTTATAAACTTGTACACGGAATTGTTTTAAAACTACACCTTATTTGCTTGTTTTATTGTCAGATTAAATTAACTCTGAATCATAAACATGATTGGTCTTTAAAGATAATGGGACGGCAAGATAATTGTTGGATTTTAGTGATAAAATAGTAAGTATGCAAACACCCTGGTTAGTAATTATTATTGTGCCATGATAAAGCAAGTTGGTCCGAGGTTGCTTACTATAAAGTTTTTGGGGATTGGTGTGCCTCTTCATGCTTGATCGACAATGATTCGAGAGGGCATATTGCAGAAGGTATTGGTTTTTTTCATCACTTACGGTTATGCTATTCTTTAAACATCATAGGATTCGTTTTTGTTTTATTCAGCTATCATGTGGTTTTTAATTATTCATATACAAAACTTTGGGCATTGTTGTTGCTATACGAGTGCCTAAAAGTTCACAGGTTTTAATATTTCATGGCTAGCTGTTGTTGAACAGGGGTTCCAAGCTAGTATGTAAGAAAATAAAGACATGTGATACTTCTAGCAGTAACAAAGTAAGGACTGAGAAATTTAAAGCTGTTTGTATATAAAAGAAAGAAACACACCTGAACATCTTTGGATCCTGAGGACGGAGCACCAGTGCATCTTGTAGTACTTGGTGTACCAGTCATCATGTATTGTGGATCTGGCATGGGACCCCACCCAAACACTCCACCTTTCTTATCATCTCCGGCACGGCGACACATTGTTTCCACAGGTCATCATCATAGATGGGATGGTTAGCAGGATCTGATCCATATTTTTTCACCAGGGCGCCATTATATGCAGCCTGTAGATAGTCAAGAAACACTATAAGAATAAATATGGATGTAATAATAACTATGGAAGTAACTATTGAAGTAAGAATAAATACCACCACTCTCTTTGATTTTAACGTAATAAATGCTCTGTTCTTCATGTGTGTGAGCTCAAATAGTTCAGCAGCAGTTGGGGGCCGTTTGTGTACTCGTTTTAGTAAATTCATAATTTTTTTTGTAAGATCTAAAAGGAATACATAATAATACTTTGAATTTTGAACTCAGCATACTCACAAAATAAAAAATAGAAAACACAAATGGAAATATAAGTAGAATCTTACGAATTTCCTTTTATGTTGAGAAATTGTAATTGAGTCAGCACAATGTTTCGACACAGAACCTTCTTTCACGATGTTCCGATTCTTACGAATTTCCTTTTATGTTGAGAAATTCCATAATCACTGTAAAAATATGTCAATCCAATTGGGAACAAAGGCCTGACACACTTAATGGACTAAAAATCAATCTTACAGCTTAAGTACAAACCATCAGTGACTTTACAATGGTGCAACACAAATGGCTACAACCCACTGCACACAAAGAATAACTAACAGACACGTTACTGAAATCTCAGAACTTCCTGATGCAGACACTGTAGCTCGAAACAGATATACTAGAGTAAATATATATAAGATGTTTACTACTTCATTTATATAAACTCATTACCAAACGACCTTGCTGCAGCAAACAAACGTCCCTTGCTGCAACAGCAAGCCGAGAACCAAACACCCATTTTTGTAAGGGTTTAATTTTTTATGAGACAAAACAATTTTAAAAAAGAAAAATTCATTAAAAATACTAAACAATTTTGGAAAAATCTAAAAAAAATCAAAAAAGTAGCTAAGTTAATGCTGGTTTGTCTATAAAAATAAAACTGGCCTAAGAGCTTATTGAATTAAGCAGCAAATAAGCAAAAAGGGGCTGTTTGGCTTATTGGCTAAAAAGGGCTTATAAATTAAATTGGGCAAACACTAACCAGATGGCCCTACTGGTGCCAATGGTTAGTGTGTGTGTTACTTGGGACGGCTAGGTGTAAAGGGAGAGGTCATGGGTTCGACCCCCATGCCTTCCCTTTTTGAAAAACATTTTTTTTAAAACTTTTTGCAAAAACTTATTGAAAACATATAAATAACCAACTGTAATAAAGACAACTTTTTCAGAAGCTCAAAAATAAGCTAGAATAAGCAGATTGAAATATGACAGAATGCTTAAAATGTTACTATATGAACAAAGGCTAAAACTGTTTTAGCTATATGGACTTAAAAAGCTAAAAGAAAAACAAGCAAGCTGAAACATAAGTGCACCTACACCTAATAAGCAAGAGTGAATAAAACAAGCAAAGTGAATTAAGCTGAGAAGTGCTGAAAAAGACAAATAAGCATTAGGGCAAAAACAGATAACAAAAACAGCCTACAAGGCACTTTGGGGCTAATTTTTAAGCAACTAATCAGATCCTTATGGACTAACAACTTATATTCCCTTAAAGCTTATCACCCTAGCTACAATAATTAGCAAAGAAAAAGAGGTTTGAAATGAAGATAAGCCATGAAAAAGCTAGGACAAAAGGGCTGACTACACTCAGTGCAAGCTGAGTTTCTTAGTTTTTTTTCTTAAAAGACAAAAGGCTTATTTCAGCCTTAAAAATAAGCTAGTAAAAGAACTTTAAAATGCAAAGCAAGCTTAAACAGATAAAATATGTCAACTAATGATGTTGGGAATAAATCTTCATATGACTTAATACTGCCAACAGTACTAAAGGAGTTAGTACTGCCAGCACAAAGTTAGTACTGCCAAGGAAACTTAATACTGCTAGTTGAAGAAGTTTGTACTGCTAAATGGTCAAAGCTGATGATATGAAGATAAGAATATATGGAGAGCATTTCGGAATATTTAGTTTTGAATTGTAACTGTTCCTAATAGATAGGCAGATATATTTGTAAAGGGCTCCTTGTATTTCTATAAAAGGAGATCCCTAGAGTAGTGATAGTTAGAACTTTAAGAGATACATTTAGAGAGCATTTTGTAAGAGCTTCAAGGTTTTGTAACCCCAGTACTTGAAGAGTACTCGTATTATTTATAATATTGAAGCAGTGAATTTTGTGTTTATTGTTTGTGTGTGATCATTACTGTTTCATTCATAAATTTCTCTAGAGTATCAAAGTGTAGATTCCGCATACACTTTGGTATACATACAAAGTCTCAATCTTTGTTATTTTGGATTCTTCCAAGGTAACAAACTCTTTATATCATAAAGAATCGATCAAGGCGTGGGATCAACAAGTGGTATCAGAGCCTGTGCTTTGAGATACTTTGATCTAGGGAAAATGGAGTTAGAAAATTCTCAGAACAATTCGTTGGCAAAGCTTCCCATTCTCAAACTAGGAGAGTATGAGATGTGGGAAATCAGAATCAAGCAGTACTTTCAGATTCAAGACTATGCATTATGGGAGGTAATAGAAAATGGATATGGGAATTTCATGGGTAACTATTACTATTACTGCACCAGAATATGCCCATCAAAGCATTAAGATTGACTGTTGCCCTCTACTACAGAATAAAGATTGCCTAAATGAATGATGTCAAAGCAGAAGTCATTCTCCTCAGGGCACTTCCAAATGAAATTAGCTTACCTTTACCCCTCCTTCATGCTTGTGTGTGTGTGTGTGTCGCTATGTTTCATTGATATAAGCTCGCTTTGGAGAAAGGATGCTACAAAAGTAAGACTACAAAGGCTTATCGAAGCAACAGTATGTAAAACTTCAATGCTACAAGCTCAGAATCTTTGGCTCTATCTTTAACAGGCTTCAAAAGCTTGTTAGTAGATGGCAATTCTTGGTGTAGATACTTTCTCAGAGGATTTAAATGTAAGTTTTTGAGAAGCTTACCTTACAGAAAATGGTGATACTCATGTGGTAGTCTGGTATGAACAAACCCGACTTTGAACTATGGGTTTGGTGATTTGTACTACAATTTTAAAAAATGGTGAACTAAAGGTTAAGAGAACTGGTTTTTGGCATGTTGTATAATGATGACAAAAACTTGGCATTTCTAACCACTTCCAGTCCAAGCAGTACTAACACTATTAATACTGCTAACACTGGCGTTAGTACTGGCAACACTAAAGTTAATACTGCTAGTACTGAAACTAGTACTGCTAGTTTTAGTGATGCCACAGTTTATGCCGTTATGTCACTTCAACCACTAGGGGTTTCTCAACGTGTTCATGAAGTCTTGAGCAAATTCCATGGATGATGATTAGAAGAAATGGATCTAAAGTGGATAGGCACTGTTGAGCATGAGGGGCAAGAAAGTTCTATCAGGAACTTAAGGAAGATCAGTATTGATGAAACGTAGTACTGCTGGATTGACAAATCCAAAGGTTAGAATGTTTCAACTGTCATAAAATGGGATATTTTGCTAGAGAATGTAGAGTTCCAAGAAGCAAAGACAACAAAAATTGGAACCAAGGAAGCTCATCAAAGGCAGTAAGAATTGAAGATGCTTATGAGAAAGCAATGTGTGCTATAGATGGTGGTGGATTTGATTGGAGTGATATGGCAGAGGATGAAATTCAAGCAAACATGGCTCTCATGGCATTCACAGATTCTGAGGTATCAATTGATAAATCTTGTTCTAAAACTTGTTTGCAAAATTATAAAGCTCTTAAAAAGCAGTATGATGATTTACTAGTTAAATTAGATGATACTGCTTTTAAAGCAGTACCACTATAAAAGAGGGCTGTAAGTTTTAGAAGCACACGTAGTTAAATATAAGGAATCGAAGTTTTGTTTTCTGAAGAGATTGCCTTGTTGAAGAAAGTGTAGGGTCATATGGATTATCTTATGGGATTAGTAAAGACTGAACTTGAAAATAGTTATGAAGAAAGAGGGAATTGAGATTAAGCTATGCAATGTTTGAAAAATCATCAAAAGACTTAGATGATTTGTTAGCATGGTTTCCTGGTAACTGACAAAAGCAAAAGGGGTTTTGGTTAACAATGCTGCCCCTCACCTCATCCCTTAATTTCTCAACAGACCAACACTCCTTTAGACTTGTCTTATTTCAGGTCTTGAGGATTCCTACAAACCTGAGATAAATTGGTATGGTCCTAGGGATTATGTTTAAAGTAAACCACTGTTGTGATAGTGGTCAATAATTCTAAGGGGAATACGGATGGACCCTTTACACACAATAACCCAACGTAGTTACTGAAACCTAGCTATGTTGTACATACACTTAAAGTAGACAAAAATGGAGAGAAAAAGTTATTTCAACGCTATGCTAAATAATGTTAGGTTAGAAGAACTGTAAAGAAGGCTAGAGAGGAATATGATGCCCTAATTATTGAAAGATTGGTGTCAGATGATGAGGAAGAAGTTAGTCTACCCAAAGGTAGAAAGAAAATACTCTGTTACTAAGAAAGAGTCATAAAATGTTAAAACAATAGTAGAGAAACAGTTAGGTATGCTAGAGATGTATAGGTCACCAATGATCCTAGGGGGACTAAAGAAGGTTGGCATGGTCAAAAAAACTGATCATTAGGATGTATAACTTTGTTTTTAATAACAAAGATGCTCTTATTTGTGGTGATTTTTGATCACATTCAATATATTGTCCTAATGCTTATAACATATGGTTCCAAGAGCAGTCTTAATGAAGACTGGCCTGAAAATGTCAAAAATGTAAAACCTCTTAGTACTGTTAGGTCGGTTACACAAAAAAACCCCAAATGTCAGACCTGTTAGTACTGCTAGGTGTGTTAAAACTGTTAGGCCTAATAATACTGCTCACCCAAATTCAACAGTTTCTTATGCTAAACTAAAGTCACACTTTCAAAACAAAGCATAATTAATTGATCAAAGGCCCTTTTTCAAGAATACAGCATTAACAAACAGGTCTAATATTCAAAATATTAATACTGGTAGACAAACAGTTAATACCGTTAGGCCAAATGTTAATACTGTCAGGGCAAGGGGATTTAATGCTGTTAAGCCCTCAGCATGTTGGGTTGGGGACCTATCAAACCCATTGGGTGCATACACTAAGTCTTTAACAATTAATTACATTGATGACGAGGCAGGCCAAGTCCAGAATAATGGCTTGGGGTCCCCAAAGGTAACTGACTTCATAAGTTTTTGTGTCGCAGACAATTCCCAACTAACTGAAAAAGGATTTGTGGATTGTGGATGCTCATGGCACATGTCTGGATAACTAGCTCACCTTTCAGATTTCAAAGAATTTGATGGTGGTTATGTTACTTTTTGGTGAGGAGCATAATGGAGGAATATATCAAATGCGTAAAGGTTACGTATCAAAAATAGATAACACTTGATTTTGAAGATGTATCAGTTGTTTAAATGAGTGAAGTTTAACTTTTTAGTGTCTCACAAATGTGTGACCAAAAAGAACTATGTTCTTTTACTGATCTGCATGTCTTGTTCTGTTTCCAAAATTTTAAGTTGCCTGAATGAAAGTCAAGTACTCATTAAAATTTTAGACTAGAATAAATGTACGTTTTTGATATGAAGAACATAGTTCTTAAAGATGGTTTATACTTGTCTTTTTTCAAAGGCTACATCGTGAGAATCATTGTCTGTGGCATTAGAAAGGCTTGGTCATGTCAATTTCAAAATATCAATAAACTTGTCGCGCATAGATAATCTTGTAAGAGGGATTTGCCTTTAAAAAATGGTTTGAGAATGACCAAACGTGTTGCCTGTTCTTAATGGCAAGCAACATAGAGCCTTATGCTAAGACCAAGCTTTTGTCCCATGACTAAGCATTATTATGTTCCATATGATTTGTTTGGTCCAACTTTTGTGAGTAGTTTAATGCATAAAAAATACTGCTTGGTAGTAACTGATGATTATAGTAGATTTTCATAGGTTTTTATTTTAAGAACTAAGGATGAAACTAGTGAGATCCTTAAAACTTTATCAAGGAAATAGAAAATTAGTGGGATAAGAAGGTTAAATAATCAGAAGTGACCAATGGGAAGAATTTTTAAAAACCATGTGATGGATGAGTTCTGTAGAGAAAAAGGTATCAAGAGAGAATACAGTGTAGCAAGGACACCTCAACAAAATGGTGTAGCTGAAAGAAAGAATAGGACTCTTATTGAGGCTGCTAGAACAATGTTAGCAGACTCTAAGTTACTCTACAACATTTTGGGCAGAGAGTTTCTACTGCTTTGCTATGTACAAAATAGGGTATATTAGTTGTCAAGGCCTCATAATAAGACTCTTTTATGAAACTCTTCTAAGGGTATTAAACCAGCTTATAGGTTTTATGAAGCCAATTTGGATGTCAAATGTTACAATTTCTTAATAACCTTAGATAAGATTGGGCAATTGATGGCAAAGGTGATGAAGGTTTCTTTGTTGGGTATTCTTTAAGTAGCAAAGATTCTTAGGGTATAACATAACGAACCAGGAAAGTACAGGAAACCTTGGGCATGGGGTTGGGGGGGTGTTTCTAGAGAATAAACCTATGTTAGAAGGAAATGGTCCCAAGTGGCTGTTTGATCTTGATTCTCTAACCCAATCTATGAATTATGTGCCAGTGGTTGCAGGGACTTTTTCTAATGTTTCTGCGTGGGTATACAAGGAGGTTTGAGTCCAGCATATCTCTCAACAAGATCAAGATTGTATTTTCATGCCGATTTGGAAGGATGCTTCATACTTTGAAGATGCCTCACTCAAATCTGTTGATGATGCACAATTACAAGATCAAGATGGGACTCATGATGATTGCAGTTTTCAGGATGATGGTATTGATGATCACCAAGTTAATACTGCCAGTCCACAAGTTAATACTGGTAGTAGAGTAATTAGTACTGCTGCTCCTGAAGGCTATATCTACTTCTGAAGGATTGATGGGACCAATTCCTACAACTGAAGACACACAAGTGGAGGATCAAGACATTGAATTGGGGAATATTTCACCATCTTATGAAGTGTCTTCCACTCCTCATACAAGAATTCACAAGGATCATCCAATTGATCATGTGATTGGTGATGTGCAGTCTTCTGTTCAAACAAGAAGGATGACAACTTCTTATTCTGAACTAGGATTTCTTAGTGCCATTTATGAAGGAAAGACTCACCAGGACTTACATACATGCCTTTTTGCCTGTTTCTTATCTCAAGAAGAACCAAAGAGAGTTTCTAAAGCTCTAAGTGATCCTGCTTGGGTAGAAGCAATGCAAGAGGAACTCCTACAGTTCAAGCTACAAAATGTATGGGTTCTTGTAGATTTGCCTAAGGGACATAGGGCTATTGGTACAAAGTGGGTCTACAGAAACAAGAAAGATGAGAGGGGAATTGTTGTCAGGAACAAAGCTAGACTTGTTGCCCAAGGCCATACACAAGAAGAAGGTATTGACTATGATGAAGTGTTTGCTCCAGTGGCTAGAATAGAAGCCATAAGAATATTTCTGGCTTATGCTTCTTACATGGGTTTCACTGTCTACCAAATGGATGTCAAAAGTGCTTTCCTATATGGTCAAATTGAAGAGGAGGTGTATGTATGTCAACCTCCAGGTTTTGAAGATCCTGACCATCCTGATAAAGTTTATAAAGTTGTGAAAGCACTATATGGACTTCATCAAGCACCCAGAGCTTGGTATGACACATTGGCCCTTTCTTTTGGAATGGATTTCAAAGAGGCAAAATTGATCAAACTTTGTTCATCAAAAGTCAAAAGGGGCACATACTGCTTGTTCAAATCTATGTAGATGACATCATTTTTGGATCTACCAAGAAGGAGCTTTGTGATGAGTTTGAGAAGCTTATGAAGGATAAGTTTCAGATGAGTTCTCTATGGGAGATACTCACTTCTTTTTTGGGGTTGCAGGTCCAACAAAGAAGAAGGCATATTTATCTGTCAAGATTAAAATATGTCCATGAAGAATTTTGAAATAAGTTCAACTACACAGATGTGAAGTTGATCCACTCCCACAAATTTGAAAAAGCCATGTTTTAAAGGAAGATGCTGATGATGTTGATGAACATCTTTATAGATCTATGATTGGATCTTTGATGTATCTTACAGCATCTAGACCAGATATCATGTTTGCAGTTTGTGCATGTGCAAGGTTTCAAGTTTCCCTAAAAACTTCCCATTTATTAGCTGTCAAAAGAATCTTTAGATACCTTAAAGGCAAAACATCACTAGGTCTTTGGTATTCTAAGGATTCTCCATTGGAGTTAGTTGCTTACACTGATAGTGACTATGCTAGAGCTACACTTGATAGGAAGTCAACCACTGGAGGTTGTCAATTTTTAGGAAATAGGTTAATTTCTTAGAAATGCAAGAAACAAACTGTGGTTGCCACTTCTACAACTGAAGCTGAATATGTGGCTGCTGCAAGTTGCTGTGGACAAGTTCTCTGGAGCAAACCCATTTGATTGATTATGGTACATAAATTTTTGATGAACACTGTTATTTATTTGACAATTAACCAGTACTATATGTATTTATAGAAAATCTGTCAACACTCTAAAACAAAACACATAGAGATTAGGCATATTTTATAAAGAGATTGTAATACTAATAAGGTGATTCAAATGGCTAAAATTGATACTCATACTTAATGTAGCAGATTTTCTTACAAAAGGTTTTCGGTGCTGTAGATTTTCAGTACTTGGTTCAGTATTGGAATGCTCAAATCCCTAAGGCCTAAATCGTCTTGTTTGTTTTGTAAAATTTGTTAAATGTTAGTACTTCAGTGTTTGTCAATTAATACTGCTAGTTCTAATTAGTACTGCTAGTTATATTTAACACTGTTTGGTTAAAAACTGTTGCTTTATAAAGAGTACTGCTAGTTATATGTTAACGCACTGTTTTGTTTAAAAATGTTTACTTAATAAATAGTAATGCTTGTTATATTTTAACACTGTTTGTTAAAACTGTTGCTTATAGTTAGTACTGCTGGTTATGTCTATGTATCTTTGTTAATCTTGTGAATACACTTAATACTGTTAAACATGCACATGTTTAGATTAATGTTTTTCTTGGTGCCTTAAGCTAACTTTTTCAGGATAAACCAATGATGGTGTCATATAGGTTATCATGAAGGTAGCATTTGAGGGAGGAAACATTTAGAGAGAGGAGGAAACATTGTGTTGGGCTGTTCTTAAAGTGTTGGTTGTTATGACCATCACATTAAATGGTCATTAATTCACCAGTCTCTATAGACTTCAAGAATTGATAGTCCAGAGCAAACGGCTCTAGGTTAAAGACTTCCCAAATCCATTGATAGTTGAGAGTTTACTCAAAACTATATGGTCCTCAATGCACCATGTTATTACAATATAGCATTGGCTAGTCCAGAGCAAACGGCTACTGGTAAAGACCTCTCAAATCCGTTTATAGTTGGTAGTTTACTCAAAACTATATGGTTATCATCTCCCGCCACCTTATGTTTCTAGGAAGCAATGGCTAGGCCAAAGCAAAACGGCTATTGGTAAAGACTCCTCAAATCTGTTTATGGCTGGTAGTTTGCCAAAAACTACATTTTGTGTGATTTTGTGAGCTAAACAAAAGAGAGAATTTGTGAGCTCAAAAACAGAAAGAGAGCTGTGTGAAAATAGACAGAGCGAAAAAGTGAGCCAAAAGGAATTGAGAGATGAAATGTGAGCTAAAAACAGAAAAAGAGAAAGATTGTGTGACGTTTCTTTTAAGTTCTTACAAACATATGGAGTTTGTACTGTTTATGGGTGGAGAAGTTAATACTGCTAGGCAATTTTTAGTACTGCTAGGCCAAACTTAATACTGCTGGATGACCGTTAGTACTGTTTGGGCCTAACATTTTGTTTCATTAATTGATAGAGCCGTTGAGATATTTCCGCCAAATACCTATGGAATAGGGGTTTGACCGATTGGACTTTCGTGGATCAACTATATATTCATATGCTTATTCACATATATCTTCAATTTACTTATATTGTAACTATTTCTCTCTGTTTTCTCTATTAATTTGCAATTAACTTTCTCCAGCCCTCATTCATACATACACGATCAAATCCCACTCAATACCTCACATCGTTCCTCATGGCCAATTTGGATTTTTGTGGCAAGCATAACATGGTAGCATTTCTGAAAAAATCTACGGGTAGTGTAGGGTTTCATCAGATCATAGATTTCATCACTCGAAGTCATATTTGCTATGCACTTACTAAGAAACCAAAGGTGTGTGTCTCCTTTATAAAACAATTTTAGAGGTCTGCTGAGATTTTGACTGATGATAATGGCACCGTCAAGATTCATGCTACTATACACTGAAGGTTCTCTACGGCGACACCTAAAGTTGGATGATCAAGATGGAATTACTTCTCTTCCAACTACAGAGATCTTTGCTCAACTGGCGCTTATGGGCTATGCTACTGACTCAGATAAGTTAACCTTTCAAAAAGGTGCATTTTCACCTCAATAGAGGTTTTTTATACATAATATTCTTCACTGTTTAAGCCCTAAGAAGACTGCGTGGGAGCAGTTTAGTAGTAATATTGCAGCTGCTGTCATTTGTTTAGCCACAAATAGAAAGTTCAATTTTTCTAGGATGATCTTTGACCACATGATGTCTAACATATCTAGTTATTCAACTATGCCTAGACATGCAGAGACACAAGCTTCAATAACACACAAGATTTTATTCTGTTCCATCTCTAACAATGAAGGTGTTTAGCAATATGAAAAGATCCACCAAGGGATTTTCAGGTTAGGAGGTTCCTTTATTTCTCACTATGTTAGATGCTACTGAACCCTCACCTTCACCTTCTAGAATTACATCTTCACCTTCCCCTACACCTTCACCTTCACCTGAACCATCTCCTACTCAACCATCTCCTACTCAACCATCACCAACTCAACCTTCACCTACACAACCTTCACCAACACAACCTGGTACAGAATACCATCTACCTACACCCCATGACTCACCTCTCCATGTTGTTCACTCACATGGAAGTGAGGAGGGTAGTTTGAAACTTCAAGAATTGATGAATTTAGTTAACACTCTTTCTGACAGGATTGGAGTTCTAGAGGCTGATTTGACAAAGACAAAGAAAACCTACAGTTCTGCTTATACTAAGCTTATTCTACGGGTAAAGAAACTAGAGGCTCAAATAAAGGTTGGGAAAGCAGGGAGACATTCTAGGTTTGTTCTTTCAGATACTGAAGTTGGTGAAGATGATTCTTCCAAACAGGGGAGGAAATTCTCTAATGAAGGGGTTCAAGATGATGAAGGAGTTCATGAAAAAGCAAGCAATGACACTGAAATATTTGTTCAAGAAGTGACTCCAATAGAACTCATCCAAGACCAAGAGGCAAGTGGGAAAGCAAGTGATGAGGTTAGTACTGCTGGTTTGAAGAAAGGTCCTGTTAGTGAAGAAGTTCCAACACTTAGTACTGCTGAGGCAACTCTTAGTACTGCTGGAGGAACTGTTACATACTCAAGAAGAAATGCTGAGAAAAGATCAAGAAAAGACAAAGGAAAAGCCATCTTGATTGAAGAAGAGCCTAAGAAGAAGTCTAAGAAGGATCTTGAACAAGAACAGTTAAGTTATGCTGAAGCAGTTAGACTTGAAGAACAAATGCATGAGGAACAAAGAGCTCAAATTGCTAGAGATGCAGAGATTGCTAAACAGTGAGATGAAGAAGAAAGGAAAAGAGCTATGGATGCTGCTAAGTCTACAAAGAAGATTGACTGGAATGATCCTTCAGTCATTAGATATCATTCTCTTAAGATGAAGCCTAAGTCAATTTCCCAAGCTAGAAGGAACATGATCAAGTATTTGAAGAACCAAGGAAATTTTAAGATCACTGACTTTAAAGGGATGTCTTACAATGACATAAGGCCAATTTTTGAAAAGCTTTAGGATTTCAATCAAAATATTGTCCCTATGGATACAGAGAAAGGAAGTAAAAAGCAAAAGTCTCCTGAAAAGGAAAGGACCAAGTCTACTGAAAAAGAAAGGTCTACTAAAAAGATTGTGGAAGAAGAGGCTGTTACACAAGAGGAAAAGGAAGAAGTTGTCAAAGAACCAGCAGCAAAGAGAAAGAAGTCTATCCCTAGAAAAACAACAAGGAAGAGACAAAAGCTAGAAGAAGATCCTGAGAAAGATGAACTCAAGGGATTTCTGGATATAGTACCAAGAGAAGAAGCTCCCATAGAGATTGAATCTTTATCAACAAAGTTTCCTATTGTAGATTGGAAGACATGTGTGTTGACAGAGACTTTCATGTACTATCAAGTTTTCAGAGGTGATGGAAGCTCAAAGAATTATAAGGTACTGAGTGAAATGCTTGAAGATTTTGACAGAATGGATGTAGAAGAATTGTTCAGGTTAGTTAAGGAGAGATACAGTACTTCAGCACCAGAAGGTTTTGATCTTATGCTTTGGGGAGATCTCCATACTTTGTTTGAGCATGATGAAGATGATGAGATTTGGAGAGATCAACATGAGTATAATCTTCTAAGCTGGAGATTATGTGATTTTTGTGGTATTCATATTTTGTTGATGGACAATGGATTGGCAATCCATATGTTGACAGAAAAGAAGTATCCCTTGAGCCAAGAGATGTTGTCAAAGATGTTAAGTAGAAAATTGGAGGTAGATCATGAAAGTTCCCAGGCTTTTGAACTCCTTAGATTCATAAGAGCTCAAGTGCAGAAATGACAGAATTGTTTGAAAGAATCATCAGCAGAAGAAGAAGTCTAGAAGATTTTATTCAGAAGAAACTTGTTGATTTGAAGGACAATCACAAGTTTAGGGGAGGATTGTTAGGAATAAATCTTCATATGACTTAATACTGCCAACAGTACTAAAGGAGTTAGTACTGCCAGCACAAAGTTAGTACTGCCAAGGAAACTTAATACTGCTAGTTGAAGAAGTTTGTACTGCTAAATGGTCAAAGCTGATGAACTAAAGATAAGAATGGATGGAGAGCATTTCGGGATATTTAGTTTTGAATTGTAACTGTTCCTAATAGATAGGCAGATATATTTGTAAAGGGCTCCTTGTATTTCTATAAAAGGAGATCCCTAGAGTAGTGATAGATAGAACTTTTAGAGATATATTTTAGAGAGAAATTGTAATAGCTTCAAGGTGTGTAACCCCAGTACTTAAAGAGTACTCGTATTATTTATAATATTGAAGCAGTGAGTTTTGTGTTTATTGTTTGTGTGTGATCATTACTGTTTCATTCATAAATTTCTCTAGAGTATCAAAGTGTAGATTCCGCATACACTTTGGTATACATACAAAGTCTCAATCTTTGTTATTTTGGATTCTTCCAAGGTAACAAACTCTTTATATCATAATGAATCGATCAAGGCGTGGGATCAACATTCTTAGTATTGCAAACTAGTTTCCGCATAGTTTGTGATATTCTCAATCTTAGTTTCTACTATAGTTGTTTTGGATCTATCCAACACAACTAAGCTTTAACAAGCTAAGTAAGATCTGTTAGAAAGGGATCAACACTGACGAATCTCTTGCCAAACATAAGGCTTTGGAATTGGAAATCGAGCATCTTTTGAGAACAATTGTCAATCAAGATATTTTATCTATTGTTCAAAGTAATTCTGTTATAGATACATCAAATCTCCAAACTGAGCTTGACTGTACGAAAGAACGATTTGAAAATTGTATCATTAGAAAGGAGAATGAATATGCTAAACTTTGGAATGATTGGTACAAAAAGTGTGAATAATGCAAATATAACAAAATTTTGTACGATAAAGCTTATAATGACATGCAACAAAAGATCGAACGGTTGCAAGCTCAGTTGGGAGATCAAAAGGGTAAAAGTAAGGATACTCTATGTATATCAAATACCCTTGATCCTTTGTCTCAGAAACTAGAAAATAAGAATGTAGAATTAAAGTTTCAGGTTCGAAATTATGAAAAAGAAAATGCTCATCTTAAGACTACATACAAAAACCTATTTGACTCTATCCCAGTGACACATGCTCAAACTAAAACAATAATTAACTCTTTGCAAAATAAATTACATGACACGATGTATGAAAATGCTAAGTTAAGAGCTCAATTGTTTGATAAGGTTTCTGAACAAAAGGACACAACCAAAGGTACGAGTGTGAATACTCAGTTTTGTAAGCAATCAATTTTAGGAAAACCACCTTCTTCTTCTAAACCAAAACTCTATGCTGTAACTCCTTTTCTAAAATCTAAATGTCTTCCCAAGATCGATAAGACACATGCTTTGTCAAAACCTGTCACTTCAAACTCGATACCCACTCCAAAAGGGTTAATACAAAAAAATGTTACTAAAGTTTGCCTAAATATTCACCTAAGTTACTAAAGTTTTTTTCGTTACATAAAGGTTACTCAAGTTTACTCAAGTATACAAGTGAATTTTTTAAGGGTAAATAGGCCAAATAATAAGCGTCTTTGAAAAGGTTTAGTAGCCCAAAAAATAAATCCGTATACTTGAGTAGCCTCTTTGTAACTGTTTTAAAGGTTGAGTAACCCAAATGATAAATCCGTATACTTGAGTAACCTTTTTGTAACGGAAAAAACTTTAGTAACTTAGGTGAACATTTTGGAAAACTTTAGTAACATATTTTTATATTAACCCCACTCCACAAGAATCAAAAGTTGTGAACAATGATAAGGTGATTGCTCCAGGAATGTTTAGGATAAATCCTTTTAAGCCTTCTAGGGAAGATAAGTATGTACCTAAGAAAGTTAGAGCAAGCGTTAGGACAAATCCGATCACTGTTTCATAACCTCATGTCATAACTAAGAAAGATGTTAATTCTAACTCAAATGGTTTATCTTCTACAGGAGTAGACAACACTGCTAAGACCAGAAGTCCACAGCCTAGGAGCAATACAAAGAATGATAGGGTCCTATATGCATCTAAGAGTAGTTGCAGCAAGAATAAAGAAGTTGAAGTAGAAGAACACCCTAGGAATTTATTGCTTTCTAAGAATTAGAAACATATGTCATCTGAATGTAATCACGTAAGCTTGCTATTCGGAATGATAAATCTGAAGTTGTTTGTACTATATGTATGCAATGTTTAATTACTGCTAATCATGATGTATGTATGCTTAATTATGTGAATGACATGAATTCTCGTGGTAAGAAACAAAAGGCAAATGTTTCAAACACTGAAAATCAAAAGAAACAAAAGCCAAAGGCAATAAAGCCTAAGAAAGTAGGGTTCAACTAAAGACTTGCTTCACCTAAGCCTACTAAACCTAGATCTTGCCTTAGGTGGTCACCAACTGGAAGACTTTTTGATCTTAAAGGAAAAATAATCGCATCCAGTGAATCTAAGAGTCAATCTGACTACTTTAATGGTAATAATACATGTACTTCTAACCATCCAGAACCTACAATCAAACGGTTTCCAAATTCTACTTCTTTTCTTGGCAGGTTATCCAAATTTGTTTATGGTGCGTCGACTCGGGTTGTTCCAAGCATATGACCAGGAATCTAAAGCTTCTCATCAATTTCGTCTGGAAGTTTTTGGGAACTGTTCGCTTTGCAAATGATCATGTTGCAGCAATTCTGGGTTTCAGTGATCTTTAATGGGGAAATATTTTGATCACCAGGGTCTATTTTGTTGAGGGCTTGGGGCACAACCTGTTCTCGGTTGGGCAGTTTTGTGATTCAGATTTAGAGATCGCTTTCAGAAGAAACACTTGTTTTGTCAAAAATCTAGAAGGAGTTGATTTGTTAAAAGGAAACCGTACAACAAACCTTTACACCATAAGTCTCCATGAAATGGCCTCTGCATCCCCAATTTGCCTCATGGCTCGTGCAACTCCCACCAAGTCATGGTTATGGCATCAACGTTTATCCCACCTTAATTTTGACACCATAAATGACCTTGCTAAAAACGATCTTGTCACCGGTCTTCTAAAATTCAAATATCATAAAGAACATCTTTGTCCCTCTTATAAGCAAGGAAAAAGCAAAAGGGCATCTCACCCACCTAAACCTGTTCCAAATTCTAAGCAGAGGTTACACCTTCTTCATATGGATTTGTGTGGTCCAATGAGAATTGCAAGAATAAATGGAAAGCGGTATGTTTTGGTGATTGTGGACGACTACTCTTGTGACACTTGGGTACACTTTCTTAGATTAAAAGATAAAGCACCAAAAGTGATTAAAACCTTCCTGAAGAGAATCACTGTCCTTCTTCAATCTCCTATCATTATTATAAGAACCGACAACGGCACAGCATTCAAAATCAAATCCTTAAAGAATACTTTGATAGTGTTGGCATCTCTCACCAAGCGTCTTTTGTCAGAACACCTCAACAAAATAGAGCAGTAAAATGAAGAAATTGGATGTTAGTAGAGGCTGCTAGAACAATGTTGATTTTCTCTCATGCACAGTTATTCTTATGGGCTGAAGTGATTGCTACTGCGTGCTACACTCTAAACCGTTCCATCATTCACCATCGATTTAACAAAACACCATACGAGCTCATTAACGGTAAAAAACCGGATATCTCCTTTCTACATGTATTCAGGGCTCTCTATTATCCCAAGAATGATCATGAAGATATTAGGAAGCTTGGTGCAAAAGGTGATATTGGCTTTTTCATTGGTTATTCTGCTGATTCTCGTGGTTACAGAGTTTACAACCGAAGGACAAACCAACTGAAGGTGAAAAGAATTTACTGTTTGAAGTTATGTATGATGATTATATTGGTGGTCAACCGTCAGCTTCTCCAAGAACTGTTCTGGCTGCTCAAGCACCTCAAGTTCTTCAAACTCCAACGGCAACTATGACAACATCAGACACCACCCCGACACCAAGAAGTCCATCCTCTAAAGCAACAAGTATTCCAAGCACCTCACAAAATCTTGACGAGCTCAAAACACAACAACAACAACAACAATATGTTCAGAATTAACCTACAACAATTGCTGACAATATTTCAAATGATATGTTCGATGACAATACGTTTGTAAATCCCTTTGCTACTCCATCCACAAGTGCGGTTGAATCATCATCATCACAATATGTGG
>BQNB010016506.1:0-71509 GCA_026074375.1 Tanacetum coccineum
TGAAAAACGATACTATTTCTAAAGCGCCATATCATCCATATCGTGGTATATATGATCACAATCACAACCTTTCTTTTCTTTGAATCTAAAAAAAAAAGCCTCCACCCAGTCTAACAATACCGGAATATCATCACTAGCCAAAATCTGGAGATCAAGCCAAGTAGCCACCTTTTTCCATACTTCAAACGCTACATTACACTTGAAGATTACATGTTGTATATATTCGACAGTTGTCATATAAGACGAACATAAAACTGAAGGAATGTCAATATCCTTTGCTGCTAGTTAACTTCTAGTTGGGAGCATGTTTTGAATCGCACGCCAACACATATTGTTCACCTTAGCAGGAACTACACTACACCAACGAGAAATATGATGACCTATTGCAAGCAAAGAGTTATCAATAATCTAACGAGCACATTTAACCGAGCAACCCCCATCCGTAGATAGCTTCTACACCCAAGAGTCTTATTGATCAATCATTTAAACATTTGTTAACATTTCCAGTAACTTGTACACATGGTGAGAAGTTCTACTACTGTCCCGCATAGGCCTATTCCAATCCCAAGTCCAAATGCCATTGATAAATTGGTCTGCAATGTAGCAATCCTTTCGAGCTTCTAAATCAAATAGCCTAGGGAACGACTCTTTTAAAGTTTTTTCGCCCAACTAAACAACCTTCCAAAAACGAATGTGCCTACCATTTCCTAGACGCATGTGCATGAATCCAATTTGAATAATATATTTAGCATGCATTTGATCCATCACTTTGACAATAACTCCCCAAATATTGTTCCTTGTATGAATATTATCTGATGTCTCAATACCCCCATCATGCCTATGAATACTTTGAATCACTTTAACCCAAATGGCATCCGAGTTATTTATGAAACGTCACCTCCGTTTATACAATAAAGCTAGGTTAAAAAGCCTTTAAACTTCCGATTCCTAGTCCTCCGTTGTCTTTTATATTCAACACTACATCCCATTTTACCCATGCAATATTCCTTTCTTGCTCACTCCCTCCCCAAAAAATTGAGCACGACGACGTTATAAACATTTGAGAATTGATTCGGGCACTTGAAAAAGGGACATATAATAGATACCCAATCTCCCTAAAACGGATCGGATTAAAGTAAGCCTCCCACCAATTAATAAATTTTTTGTCTTCCATGTAGCTAACCTGTTTTTAAAACGTTGGGTAACTTCGTGCCAGTTAACAATACTCCGTATATTATTGCCCACCGGAAGCCCAAGATATCAAGGAACCGAGCCTGCATCACATCCCGTTAACCCTGCCATTTGATCAACTTCATGTTGCACCACCTCAATACCATATAGATTGGATTTGGCAAGGTTTATACGTAACCACGATACTAAAAAGTAGCAATTAAGAATAGCAATCAGGTTTTTTATGTTCTCAGCATCCCATTCACCTAAGAATAACGCATCATCAGCGTAAAATAAATGCGATACATGAAGTTGATTATACCCGATCTGAGAACCTCGAAATAGACCGTGAGCTATTGCATCTTCCATTGCGACATGTAAGCCCTCCTTAGCTATGATAAATAAGAATGTGGACAGCGGATCCCCTTGTCTCAAACCTCGACCCATTGAGAACTCTTTGGTTGGACTTCCATTAACAATTATAAACGCCCGAGATGAGAGGAGACAAGCCTTAATCCACCATATTCATTTAGTAGGAAACCGCATGAACATCATAATTTGTAGTAAGCTTTATCAAAATCCACTTAAAACAAAACACATTGAAATTGACTGTCAATAATCCACCCTAGCCAATAATCTAATTCACCATACTAAAACAAAACACATTGAAATTGACTGTCACTTTGTCAGAGATAAAATTAAGCAACGTCAAATATCTCCCTAATTTGTTACTTCATAAGCACAAATAGCATATATGTTAACAAAAGGTCTTAGTATATAAATTCACTTCAATTGTTTGTCCAAGTTAGGCATTTGTCCTTCACAATCCAAACACTCTTAATGTAGACTCGCTTTATCCGATGAACAATACTTTTTTGTCTTTTTTGTTAAAATTAGAAGTTACGTAAATAATTCTTATGGTTCACTTGCAATTGCGAAACAAGTCCTCAAGGACCAATTGTGTAACTGATTGTTACATAAAAGGTCCTTTTAGTTTATCTACCCTTGCGAGAATCGTCCCTAACAAGAAATTACATAAACAGTCTCTTGACTTCAGCTTCAATTACAAAAAACATCCCTAGGGACCATATGTGTAACTGAGAATTACAAAAAGCTCCTTCTAATTACTTAACATTGTAAAAACGTCCTTAGTTTTTAAATTTTGTATTTCAACCTTTGGTTGCAATAAAAAAAACTTTTGATTTTCGTAAAAAAATTTCTAGATATATTCTTTTCGTTCTTTTTATAACTCATGTGGTTTTTAACGTGTTTACCAAAAAAGAGTTATTTACTTATTGCTTTGAATTTATTTTTGTGTTAGACCTTAGTAATAATGTAAATTAGTTGAGTGTAAAATCCTGCGTCCCGTAGGTGCGGATGAAAATATATCGTTTTGTATTAATTTTGATCCAAACACCCTAAGTAGGGTGTGTTTGGTAGGGAGAGTTGATAGTGGAGAAATGGAAATTAATTCAATTCTCATGTTTGGTAGAGAGAATTAAAAAAGTGTTATTATATTAAATTGAGGAATTGTTCTAAAGTTTCTGTTTCAAATATTAAGGCTTGATCATTGAAGGGAAAAGTCATGTTATCTAATGATAAAAGCTTTATCTATTTTTTAACAAAGAAATAACTTTTTACTATATTTTTTATTTCGTTCGTCTTAAAATAAATGTTTAAATTTTCTTTTTAAGATGTCTCAAAAATAATGTTTATTTTGTGTTTCAATTAATCAAAATGGAGTTTACTGGGTATGAATAATATTTGATTGATGGATAATATAATATTGTTGATGAATCTTCTAAAACTTTATAGAATTTAAAACAGAGTTTGTTATGGAGATGGAGGGAGTAATTTTTTTTAGTATTGATGCAGTTGGTTAGAGAAATAAGTGGCAAGGCACGTTTGTGGGTTTGAGGTATTAGGGTTAGGTTTGTGTTGTTTATTCCAAAAGTATCTATTAATAGAAATGATATGACATTTCTTTTTGTATTCATTTATAATTAAATATCTAACTATTATAGTATAGGCCTTTCAGCGATCCACCCTTAAATCATCCATAACCTCATCGATTGAAAGACGAATCATCTTTGCATGACAATCGATTCACACCACCCCTCCTGAATTACCTTGGATTGAATAAACTTAGCGGTACCTAAATCAATAGTTGTACGATAACGCGATTTCAGGAATGAATATCACTGGAGTTACTTTTCAAAGTGACTTGTTTATCGCAACTTTAGTGCTAAACACATTGATGGTGTATTTTCACATATGATCACCAAGAGAATGGATCGGCTGAATCATCGTAAAATCATAGATTTTCTTATTTTCCAGGTCGGAAACAGGATGATCTTGAATTGATGGTAAAATGCGTGGGACTCCTCGAAACATCTTCAAGAAGAAACATAAAGGACAGTAGTTGTTTAAAGGTGAAATAGTGTCTACAAATGGGTAAGAACAACAGCCGGTACTTTCAAGATTGATTATTATTCACTCTTATTACCCATGGTCGATCCATGGTTATTGAGATTTGGACACCTTTGCACAAGGCTAATGTGAAAATAGGAAGTTGTAAATAAGTGCTCCAAGATCTTTTCCTGACTAGAACTGTTCGACATGGTAGGTGAGGAGTGCGTTCATAGGTTAAGCAACGATATTTACTTACTACTATGTCACCACAGTGCTTCTTGGTATCAAACGATTTCAAGACTATCGCAACAATCGTGATCGCGATCGCGGAATGTGAACAGACGAGATATGGAATTTTGGCGAAGGTTAGTTGGCTGGGGGACGAATGTCGTTTTATTTGCATTCAAAAGCTACCAAAAAACGAAACTCATTAAATAAACTGTCATTTGCATAAAGGTGGAAATGGTTTAATTAGCAAGCAACAAACCTTCTATCCTCAGTCAGGCAACAAAAACTATTGCCAGTATGGTATCATTTCTCAGGGTCAGAAAGTTTCAACATAACAACAAAATCGGATATGGGCAATGCCACAGGATTTCAGCTAACACATCAACACCAGCCCAGTTCGGTTAATGGACAGCAGGCATATATCGGTGTTGTAAAAACATAGACTTGGGGTTGACTAGTCAAAGAGAACAACTGCCACTAGCTTTTAATCTTGCTTAAGGATGGCTACAATTGAAAATGGCTATGCGTATTTGCGTTCATATACTTAACTTTTCGTTAATATTATGTACTATTTTTAAAATCTCGCTTATCTCATTTGTTCTTGTTGGTGAGGAATTATTTGTCACACAAACGGGCCTAGCAGTAAATCAAACAGTACATTCCTTAAATAATGTTTCTTACACCATATTGTCACAAATTATTTTGTAGTAATTCGTTGTTGAATATAAATGTAAATTGAATTGGTCGAGTTTGTTTTCTGTGAAGGATTTCGAACTCGTCAAATTTTAGATGTGACAACAAGGGTGACTTTTATCGTCAAGTCTCGTGTAACTCAAGTTTTCTGGTGTTGGACCAGCAAGTGGCCCAAGATTGGTTCATGAGAAGTGAATTGCTGCGTTCGTTAGTTTCTAATTAATTTAATATATGTAATAAGAAAGTCTTCGTGCTTTGATGTTGTAGTTGGAAACACTTGCGGTTCTTTCTCTTTCAGACACTATTGTTAACGGCTCTTTTGTTTATCATTTGATTTATGGAATTCTTTTTGAGTTGGGTATTAAATATTATGTCCTTTTTTTGATTATTCTCACATTACTTATGGGATGTACCTTTACGCCATAAGTCGGGGGTGTTCTCCAAATTTATTATTTCGTTGTTATGTTAAGAACCATTTTAATTGTGCATTAATCTTTGCAATGTGATATGGAGGTGAGTTTGACATACTGACTTACTATATTTGTGACACTGGTATTTCTATTCGTTTTTTGTCCAGATTACAACAAAATGGAAAAATCGAGAAGATAAGCCCTATCTAAAATGTTCGTATTTACTTTTCCAAGTACTGCACTATTTTTGGGTTTAGCTTTAATGGGCCTACCTCCTGAAATTTACCTCGCATCAACAATGAAATACTCACACTCGCCTTTTTAAACAACACCGAACTATGGTGTTGTCTTCGTGATTTTGGTTGTTTGTACCTCATCTTACACAAATTACAAATTGAACCTCGGTACGCAATTTTTTTGGGATATCCGACAATCACGCGGTATCGATGCCTAGATTAAACAGAACCAAATTATTTGTCACGTTATGAAAATTTGTATGAGACAGTTTTCCATATGGATCTTTGACTCTCATGATCACTGTACTATTTTGTGGTCACTTCGACATACATTTACATCAAAATCAATCCCAACTATTCTTGATCACCTACTCAACCACTATAAATCTATGTGTTCATACACACTAGCGCGACACACGAAAGGCCACTCCAACGGCTCTCACAAAAACCCCATGAGTTAGCCTTATCACCAAAGTCAGCCCACATCAAGATCAATGAAACCATATCTAACATAACCACCCTAATAATGTAGCACCATGGTCATCGCTTTGTGCGTATATCGTATCAAAGTTTTAACTTACTGTGTCCATATCACTATTCCTGGTTTCAATTGCTTTTGTACCCAAATTGGTATCGTGCTAGGCTTTATGATTATATGCTTTAATTAAAATTACTTGGTTCTTGTGATCGGCACGGCGCGAATAGTTTGTTTTATGTTGGCTTTTTCGGGCATAAGTATAAGATGATGGTACCTCAGTGGGAACAAGGCTCGTCTTGTTGCAAATGGTTTAGCATCAACTTTGCAGGTATAGATGTGGTTGAGACTTTAGTCAGCGTTGTCAAACGGTACTATTTCGGACAGTACTTGTCTAGATTTCTAGAATTGGCAGTTACCAGCTGTGTCAAGAATGCTTTTTACTGGATGTTGATCAGAGACTGTATAATGCACACCTTGGTTTCGGGTCATGCACATATATATGTTTGCCTTTAGCGATTTTTATGGGATAAAAGGCCCTCGGGCCTTGTTTAGAGTATATGGTTTATGAATGCTCGGTTGGGTTTTCTAGTCGCTGGGGACTTTCATCTTCATTAAGACAGGGGGCAGACGCTGATACTGGCTTTTATATGTTGATGATATTGTTTTGATGCTTTTTTGAGTTAAGAGTTTATCACTACTCTTATGCAGTGTTTATAGATGATTTGGGCTCATTAATTTTTCTTGGGATTTATGTGATCGTAAATGCTTCGGGGATGTTTTATTCAAAAAAAGTATGCGACTGAGGTTTGATTGGGCTGTTGCTTATTGTAAACCGTGGCGTACACTGTTGACCACTGTACTCAAACTTTCTGCAGATGGTGCTCCTATTTATTGATCTCTTAATTATATGCAGCTGTGGGGCTTTACGGATCTACTTTAGGTTGACATTTATTATGTGTCAGAGGTCTGTTCTTTGGCATGACACGGAGCCTTATTCTTTTTGTTCAAGAGATTTTGGTATGTGGTGGACCTTGTTATGGATTAAGCTTTATTTACGACGTATTTAGTGGTTACTCGATGCGGATTGGGAGGGTTGTCCATACTGTCGATAAACTGTGGTTCTGTGTTTTTCTAGGCAAAAATTTTTTCTGTTATGAAGCGAATTTACTCTTCTGACTAGTGATGAGGTGAGTATCGGGGAGTTAGCCATGCGGTTGCTGAATTTTTTTTTAATTTTTTATTCTTTTTTTTAATTGCTTCCGGTTAAAATTTGATTAAATAAAGATTTTCATGATTATTTTTTATTTTAATTCTCTGGCGCTACCAAACGGTGGAATTCAATAAATTTCTCACTCAATTTCATTTCTCTGAATTCTTATTCTCTGCTTCATTTCTAATCTCTGAAATTCTCTCTACCAAACGTGCCCTTATAGTACATATTATTGTAGTGTAGGTGATTTAGGCGATTTTTTAATGCATCCGCAATACATCAAGTTATGTATAAGACTTTTGTCATAAAATATATATATCTAAAATCTGAGGAATTGTTTCAAGTCTTTCTTTCAAATACTTAAGGATCATCAGATCATTGAAGGGAAAAGTCATGTTATCTAATGATAAAAGCTTTATCTATTTTTTAACAAAGAAATAACTTTTTACTATATTTTTTATTTCGTTCGTCTTAAAATAAATGTTTAAATTTTCGTTTTAAGATGTCTCAAAAATAATGTTTATTTTGTGTTTCAATTAATCAAAATGGAGTTTACTGGGTATGAATAATATTTGATTGATGGATAATATAATATTGTTGATGAATCTTCTAAAACTTTATACGGACGTTTGTTATGAGATGGAGGGAGTAATTTCGTTTAGCTATTCGATGCGGTATCATAGTGTACTTGTCATTATTGAAGTCAGCACCAAATATAAACAGATAAGAGTGATCAATAAAGCAAAATCTTTGACCTCATCCTGAACTTGGACGTTTGATTGCGATCAATCCTTCAATAATATATCAAGTCCTTTGAAATATCAAAAAAACTAGCAAGGAGCTAGAAAGACATTACAAAGAAATAAGATAGGGGTTTTTTAACCAATACTCCCAAGAAAAAACCCTATTACATCTACTAGAACACCATAAAAAGGACCAAGAAACAATGTCATCAAAAATCGTCGAACGATTAGGAGGCGAAGCGTCAAAGACCAACTGATTTCGAAGCCTCCAAATCCGCCACCAAGCAACATAAAAAACACCTTCTAAAATAGACTTGAGACGGGAAGAAAGTCGAAAGGATAAGAACCAAGCATCCCAATCCGAGAAAGAACAAATCTCCTGCCAATCCAAATCCCACCAACGACAAATTTTACGAAGAACAACCCGAGCCACGTCACATCGAAAGAAAACATGCTGAACATCCTCCATAGCAGCATTACAAAGAGGACACAGATGGGAATCCAACAAAACACCTCTACGGCTAAGATTGACTCTAGTAGGTAACCTATCACGACGAGCACGCCAAGAAAAAACATTAACTTTAATGGGAATGAATTTTACCCATACATAAAGAAGATTACAAAATCTAAATAAAAAAAAATATTCTCATTACATTTGTTAAATAGAAAAATGATTTGTATGTCTAAAGTCTATGCCTAAAATTAGACCTAAAGATTTGATTGGTGCATTTGAATAATTGATTTGTAAGAAATGATGAATGGGAAAATATGTCTCACACTTGTCAAAAGATGAATGATGTAAGTTTATTATTAGGTCTCTTTGTTAGGCATATATATCATAACTCTTTTAAATAATAATCTAAAAACTAACTGAAAGTCAAGACACTGTTTTATTGGTGAATATTAAGCTTAACAATGTTAAAAAACCTTATCAAACAATATGTAACTCATAGTACGTGACTAACTTGAACATTCTACATGAGTTTCATGCACAAACATATTTGAAGAGGGATGCGACCGGAAGAAGTAGCATTTGGAAGTGTTGCTGACTTAACATTTTCATATCATTTGGATTTCTAACTTATACGTTTGCAAGTATTAGAGATGTTAAGACCTTGAATAAGCAAACGGCCGTATATGATTATGCATGATACGTGCAACCGCATAAGGCCTCGACATTTTCGCGTAATACACATATTCGGGGCCTTTAACCTATACACCAATGACGTTATAAGATTCAATCTATATAATCAAAGTATTATTTTATAATTGTCAAAAATTACAATAACTCCAAGTAATTTAAAGTTACAGTTGGTAACAATAAGTTTGATGTTTTTTTTACAATGATGAGTAATGTTTAAGATTGTGATGAAGAAAACTTTAAATGTACAATTGTTTATCAGAGAATGCTCATCACATAAGTGTTGAAAAAATAACGTAGTGTTTGGTACGTTGTAATTAAAGAGGGAATGTAAAAGGTTATTACGATGTAATGAAAAAATGTTGTTTGTTTACAATTATAAGATGTAATGACTCATTACAAGGAATGACTCATTACACCAAAGTCATTCCTTAGGGGTCCCCTCCTTATTTTTCATTACATCCCGTAATGGAATCAAAATTACATAAAACACCACAATTAACTAACCACATTAAATAAACTTTCTATAATCAATGGGTACATTAGTCTTTTTATTATCGATTCATTACGTCTTACCATACAAACCAAACATGATTAATAACTGTAATGAATCATTACATTACACTATTTATTCCATTACGACGTTTATTCTATTCATTTAACATTTCATCCCGTCCTACCAAACGAACCCTAAGTGTTCATCAAAGCAAGTGTTAATCACAAAATATTCATAATAAAAAAAACTAAGTTTCAAGTTTATCTATAAATTATTAGACGGCTAACTAGGATTTCGAGTGTTTGGTCGTGAAAAAAATCAAATTTTTGGTTTCTTGTGAGGTGTTGTCTTTAGTAGCTCAACCAACTTATTAGGTTCATTAAGTAATGTTCATTAAAAGAATGTTTGTTATGTTCATTAATTTACCTTCATCGATGGAACATGTTTGTAGTTTTTTTTGTGTTTATATAGTTATGTTTATTTGTTATATAAATTAGTATACATATTAGATTGTTTAGGGGGTTTAGTGAAACTTTAGTTCAAATTATAGTCAAATAGGGAATGGATGTATATGTCGGTTTAGGAGCTCTATATATACCATTATAGGGCATCATTCAATCACCTAGGTTCTTTAGGTGTTGTTTTCTTCCCCCCTCGTCTCTACAACAAGGAGGTGAAAGGGAAGGGGTCTTTGTATGTCATTCTTTCTTTACTAATCAATTGTATGATTAAGGTTATCATCGTGTGTTTACTTTCTGTCGTGTATCGAGTTCTTGAATTTATCTATTCCGCAAACTAGATATTAGGTTGTTGATTGCGTCTAAATTTAAGAATCAATATAGACTCCAGTATTTGTCATAAATCATGAATCAATCTCAACCTCTAATTTTTCTCTTCAAAAATAAAAAAACCTCGCTTTCCACATATTTTTTAAAAAATATAATATCTTAACAAACGGTAAAGCGGCCACACGACAAAAAATACACCATCGCGACGAGTATTTTTTTAATCTTTCAATAACGGTGACACGATATACTTTCGAGGAACTTTTTTTCGTTTTTTGTTTTCAGTCACGAATTGCGAAAATCATATATTGATTCGTATAACGAATCATATATGATTTCATAAAATCATATATGAAGTTCATAAAATCAGATATATTATTGGTGATTCTAACGAATTTTTTTTCAATTTTGTTTCCAGTTCACGAATTGTGAAAAGCATATATGAATTCGTTTATTAACGAATCATATATATTTCATAAAATCATAGTAAGATTTGTGATTCCACAACTTTTTTTTCAATTTGTTTCAGTCACGAATGCGAAAAATCATATAGTGATTCGTCATGACGAATCATGATATGAAATTCGTACAAACCGAATCTGAATTCGTACCAACGAATCTATATGAAATTCATAAAATCCAATATGATTTTCATAAAATCGTATATACTTCATAAAATCAAATAAAAAAAAGTTCTCGAAAGTACATAGTGTCGCCCCTCAATAGAAAATAATTTAATTCTCGTCGCGATGATTAGGTGTTTGTTTTGGCGTAACGATTAACCTGTGTGAGATTATTTAATTAAAAAAATATGGAAAGTGAGTTTTTTTTTATTTTTGATGAAAAAATGAGTGGTCTAGGATTGGTTCATTGAGGTTCTATATCAAATATTGAAGACTATATTGAACTTTTTCCCATAAATTATATGTTGCGGTTAAGAGCTCTATATACTCATTAAGGGCATCATTCAATGCACCCAGGTTTCTTTAGGTGTTGTTTTTCTTCCCCCCCTCGACGTCTCGAACAACAAGAGGTGAAGAGATTGGGGCTTGTAAAGTCATTCTTTCTTACTAATAAGAAATCAATTGTATGATTAAGGTTATCATCGTGTGTTTACTTTCTGTCGTGTATCGAGTTCTTGAATTTATCTATTCCGCAAACTAGATATTAGGTTGTTGGTTGTGTCTAAATTCCAACATCATCAATAGTTATTTGTTCATCATTTTTTTGTCTTTATCAATCCAAATTAATTAATACGAAGTTCGTCGATACTCTCGTCATGAGTTCATAAATAAATGTTCATGGTCTGAATGTTCATCAAGCATGGTCCGAATGATTATGAATCATGGTCTGAATGTTCGTCAATCATTGTCAGAATGTTTATCAATAATGTGAATGTTTATTAATAAAAGTTAATCATATCTTAATGCTTATGATTCCTAGATATTCTTCATGTGTATACTATTTGTACCTCCTGACCCACTAAAAAGTACAAAATATTCTCTTTGTCTACTCTGTTTTTAGTACAACATAATTTTTATCGGTTTATGTTTTGTGTTTTTTAACGGTTTAATACTTTTGACTTGTCAAACTTTATATTTTTTGTTCTGCATTTTTAGTTTCACAGTTTTATTTCAATTTTTTTTTTATAAAAATCAAAAGACCCAAAATTTTAAAAAAGATACAAATATTGTTTTAAAAGGGTCTTAATTAACTACCCATTCTTCAAAGATGGTGGATCGTTGGTTAGAGAAAAAAAAAGAGACACATGTTAAGAGAGGAGACTTTTATAGACTTTTTAAGAAGGAATGTACTTCCTACTTTATTCCCTTACCTATGAATTTAGGGAGATAAAGATTGTTGTTGAAAACTACTACTTTTTCCATCTTAAATTTATTAATATTTTTGTTTATGTTATATAATACGTGATATAAAATATATGAAAAAAATTCGTTTTTAAATGTATTTTCATTTTTATAATTTTCATCAAGTTTTATATAACACAAATAAAAATATCTAAGGTCAAAGTTATAAAAAAAACTTAAAAAGTCAATAGGGGACAATAATTTTAAGACGGAATGAGTAGTAATTACTTTAAGGGAAAATTTCAATTATTGCCCAAAACCCTTCAAAAAAGCCGACTGTGTCAAATTCTTCTCAGAGTTGCCCAGATGCCAAGTTGTCCTGGTCTATTTTTAGAAAAACATTTTAAAAGAGCTATAGTGAACTTTTTTTTTGTGTGTTTTGGGCTAAATTTGGAATTTCCCCTTTTAATATTCGGCGCTAGAAATTTAATTTTCGTCAAGGATACGATTAGAAACGAGTCGCAACACTTTGCTAAACAGATGAGACGTAAATGAAAACGACATATATATATTTGATTAACTTCTAAGCGTGTATAAAATATGGTCAAGTTGTGGTAGTCAACCATTTGTGGGCTACCAAGAAGAGAAAGTTTGGAAATGATTATGTACTAAATTTGTCATCATGACATCACCTTTATAAATGCAAAATTAATTCGGTTAATTTCTGTCTTATTTTTATTCGTCTATTATATATGTCAAAATTCCTGAGTTTGCACACTTGTAAAATTAAGATTACCAGATTTAACATCGATATAACCAAATTAGTCAAGAGTAAGTTGCTCTAGTTTACTTATTTTCCAATCTGCTTTCTGTATGGTGACATTTTAAAAAAGAAAAAGATAGATCATATAGAACATGGTAAAAGCAATGTTTTAAAAATCGGTTTTTTGAGTGACCAGGTCGAGGCACCGGGTCACCGGTTCAACCGCCGAGTTGAACCGGTTTTCTGCCTAAAAGCCATACAATAATTCTACTTACCGAATACCTATAAAACGTGTAAGCTCAATACCTACAAAGAAAAACAACATGAAAAATCAAATACTAAACATATAGGTAGTAGAGTTAAGATCAATATAGACCCAACATTTGTCATAGACCCAATGAACCAATCCTAGCCACTCATTTTTTTATCAAAAATAAAAAAACTCATTTTTCACCTTTTTTTTAAAAATTAAATATCTCACACACCGTTAATCGTTACGCAAAACAAAACATACCATCGCGACGAGAATTAAATTATCTTTTTATTTAGGATCGTACTCGTCGTCGCCAAATAGAAATCGTCGATTAGTTTCTTGCTTTCTGTTCACGTTATATGTATTCTTCATCCTCTAATAGGTCAGAATCGAACCCCGGTCTTGCTCAACAAATATCTAATGTTGATTCGATCGATAATATCGTTATAGCGATTCATAGTCGGGTTGAAAGAATGCATATAATGATACGTATGTGCTGGTTGTATGTGTCGAAATGTTGAGATTATTTGAATTATATTTCAAAGAAAATGAGAAGTATTGATGTAGAATATATATAGAAATTGTGTGTGAAGTTATAAAATATAAAGGGTGGGGGGGGGGGGGATTATAGGATTTTTTAAAGGAGTAAAATAGGGTTTTGGGGGTATTTGTTTACAAAAAACCCGTCCCCACCGGATTACTTTAAAAAAAAACAAAACTTTCGCTGTGGTGGTTAGTCGGGCGAGAGGCTTGGGCGGAACACGGAGTGGTGCGCCAATGGTAATCTGCGCCAAGTAACTCTGGCACGAACATGGGCGACCACTCCCTCCCCTCTTACGCTCCTGTTCTGAGTTATTAACGGGTGAAAAAGAAAGGAAAAGAAAAGATAGGTGAAAAAAAATTTTACTATGCACTTGATGTTTCGAGTTTGATAATGAGTAGGAAAAAAGAAAGAAATATAAAACATTTAAAAATTTTCTTTTATGCTCATTTAACAAAAAATATTCGCTACAAATCTAATTTTTTTAATAAGCATTTGTGGTTAATATATCTTTACACACAGTGGTAGAAGGCTCTCATGTGGTGGCAAAAATGCGGGTAAATTTGTATATAACATTTTTCTTAATGTCCATATATGAGAGGAAAGATTAAGAAAAAAAACCTTTAAATTTTTTTCTTTTTTCTTTCTTTTCCTTTTATTAAAAAAAACTCAGAACACAAAGATATTTTTGTTCCCTTCCTTCTTTCTATTCTTTGAACTGACACTCGCGAATATGAGCGTTCGGAAGGTAAAATATTTGTTGTGAAAATACTACTTCTTCGTTATCAAATTATTGATTCATAGTTATTTTTTATGTCTTTTTTTTTTAAATTTTTCTTATAAAATTTTTGTTAATGTTATATACTTACGTGATGTAACATATATGAAAAACGATTTGTATTTAAATGTATTTTCATTGTTATAATTTTATCAAGTTTTATATAACACAATATAAAAATATCTAGGTCAAGTTATACAAAAAAACTTTTAAAAAAGTCAATTGGGGAAACTATTTTTAGTCAAAGAGTTAGTAATTATTAAGGTAAATTTCAATTATAGCCCAAAACCCTTCAAAAAAGCCCACTATGTCCTTTTCAAAATGTTTTTCCATTTTTATACTAGGGCAACTTGGCATCTGGGCAACTTAAAGCAGAATTTGACACGTGACATTTTTTAATATTAAAGTACACATTTTTTGAAGCAACCGATTGTGCTATATGAGTAATTGTTGTACTTCTGGGCAACCTAATGAATACGTGTCAAATTCTTCTCAGAGTTGCTCAGATGCCAAGTTTTGCCGTGGTCTATTTAAAAAAAAACATTTTAAAAGAGCTATAGTGGATTTTTTTTTTTGTATTTTGGGCTAAATTTGGAATTTTCCCTTTTAATATTCGGCGCTAGAAATTTAATTTTCGTCAAGGATACGATTAGAAACGAGTCGCAACACTTTGCTAAACAGATGAGACGTAAATGAAAACGACATATATATTTGATTAACTTCTAAGCGTGTATAAAATATGGTCAAGTTGTGGTAGTCAACCATTTGTAAGAAGAGAAAGTTCGGAAATGATTATGTACTAAATTTGTCATCATGACATCACCTTTATAAATGCAAAATTAATTCGGTAATTTCTGTTTTTTTTTTTTGTTATTATATATGACAAAATTTGAGTTTGCACATAGTACAAATTAAGATTCAGGATTTAACTTCGATATAACCAATTGTAAAGAGTAAGTTGTTTAGGTTTACAGTATTTTACAATGCTTTCTGTATGGTGACATTTTTAAAAAAGAAAAAGATAGTCATATAGAACATGGTTACAAGCAATGTTTTTAAAAACGGTTTTTTGAGTGTACCGGTCGATAGGCTGCGGTTTTATCGGGTCACCGGTTCAACCGCCAGGTTGAACCGGTTTTCTGCCTAAAAGCCATACAATAATTCTACTTATCGAATACCTATAAAACGTGTAAGCTCCATACCTACAAAGAAAAAGAACATGAAAAATCAAATACTAAACATATAGGTAGTATACATAACATGCATTTTAATATCAGGATACATGTTTTAATCTTTATAAACAATATATTTGCATTGAAGGTTCACATTATCTTGACTAAACTAACCTAAATTTGATATTTTTGCCATAGTAAAAATATGCTGAATGAATGACTATGCATTCATGCAGGGGTTCTTTTTTCGTTTTTAACAAATAAAGTCATTATACACACAAGTTCTCACTCACAACTTTAGTCAAACTTTAAACTAACCACAGTTAAAGTAAATTACTATTTAACTCGTTTTGACACACGCACATTATCCCTACTCACACTCTTTTCAATGGTGTGCACCGTACAATATCATCTTCCTCATTACTCCATTCACGTCATTATCAGGTTACTGTGTTCATCAAAAAAATTGTCAAAAGTGAAAACCGGGCGGTTCTAGTGTACTGGTTCGACCCGGGTCGGATGAAACCCGCCGGTTTGATCCGGGTGTTAAATCCTCATAAAACCGGCTTACAACGGACCGGTAGTGTCACCGGTCGCCGGTTCAAGCGGCCGTGTCGAACCGGGTTTTAAAACATTGGGTAAAAGAACTGAAAATAAAAAACTGAGAGAATTGCAAAAATGGTCCTTGTGGTTTGGCCAAATTGCACATATGGTCCGTCGAATTTCGAAAGTGCAAAAAATGTTCGTGTGGCAAACCTTTGGTTTCACTTTTAGTCATTTGTCGAACTGAAATGACTAAAATACTTCTCTGTTATTTTTTAATTTTTTCTTTTAAATAATAATTCTATCTTATCTTTTATCATCATCAGCATATAAAACACATTAACCCTAACCTACCACCACATCACCATCACTACAACAAAGATCACAAAATCTAAACTTATAGTTTATATCATCTTTCATCTATAATTTACAAAACCTAAATTAATCATCATAATCATCAACAACAACAAAATCACCTCTTAAAAAAACAACTCATCATAATTATATTATTTTTCAATCAACAACTACCACATTCATCATCAACCCATTCAATAACCTTAGCAGCCACTACCGCCCCACCGCCGACCGCCAATCGCTGTTACCTCGTTATCACCCACTCACCGGCCTTCACTATCGCCTTCCCCTTACGGGTCAGACGGGTTTTGTGATACAATGGAACTTATAAAGAAATATAAGAAACGAGATGCAACTTTTTCTTTGATAAATTAGAGTCTTGGAATATAACACCAGAAGTGATGGTTGTTGATGTTCTTATGCAGTTATATGATACCGAAAAAGGAAATGAAAATGAGAGTGAAAATAAAGATAGTCAGGTCATAGCATCACTTCAAGAACCATCAATAATTTTGTTGTCGTTAAAGGAGCAAACGACACGACATATGCTTTAATAGTATCATATGCTGTAGCAGATTATGTAACAGAACCCTTTACCAGTGATGGTAATTGTTGGGATAATTTATTGTGTGATGAGGCAGCAGGACCCTCTACCAGCGCGATTGAACCAATAACTGTGGAACCATTAGAATCCACATAAATGGAAAACGTTCCAGTGACTGTTCAAAATGACGAACAAGAAGCTTCTGAGCAATCCCCTACAATCAATGAAATTCCAATTCAATTAATTGAGGGGAAGCAACCGGCTATTAAACCAGAAGTGACTGTGGAACCATCAACATCTACAAGAACTGGGTTGATTGAAGAAGATGTTTAAGTATTTGAAGAAGAAGAGTCAGTGACTGTAATGGAAATCGTACCAAACAGATGGTTTTTGTGTGTAGCTTTTTGTGATGGTCTATGGTAAATGATTTTAAATGTTGGGCAAGAGTTGATTTATGTGTTTTTGATTGAAGATGGTAATAGATGTAACTAATCATATGTTTTATTTTTTTTATAAATCTGGAAATTAGGATGAACATGATAGAATTTAATTTTTAGAAAAAATAAAACTAAAAAAATCATAAAAAATGAAGATAAGGGTATTTAAGTCATTTTAGTTCGACAAATGACCAAAAGTGAAACCAAAGGTTTGCCACACGGACGTTTTTTGCACTTTTGAAATTCGACGGACCAAATGTGCAATATGTTTGGTATTTCATGATTGACAACCATACAAGTTAATTAGACTTATAAAGGTTTAATCAAGAGTATAGGTCGAAAGGGTTCTTATGAACTAATTGGTGAAATCATATTTCTCACAAATGGATTATAAAGAATCGGTTTATAATAATGATCATAGGTCGAAAGGTTCGTTAGTTTAAACCGTGGTATATGCAATTCTATTACATGACCAATTGACTTGGAATTGTATGCTTTTGATTTGTGTGCTATTGCTAAAGTTCTACCCGAATCTCCAACACTCCATTAAAGTGAATACTAGTTCCAAACAAGTAGTTTTAGTTATATTGATTCTCGTTGAATTTGCATCATATTTACTTTTTGTGTTAATTGTTACTTTTATGGTACTTTGGGACGTGACAACCATTATACCACTTTCGTGTTATTGTTACATAGATTCTTCACAACCGAAAACACCCAAATCCTAGTGAACGACCTTGGCTTACCACACCAAGCTAGCTACATACGAAAGGGTCATACTTGCCCGTGTGTTCTTAGCTTATTTTGGTAAATCGTGTTATAAATTTAAAACTAGTAGTCGCGAGACACATCAAGTTTTTGGCGCCACTGCCGGGGATTGTTTGTGTTTTTATGTGTTTTGAATATGTGTTTCGTTTTATATCATTTGTGCTTAATTTGTCTTTCGAAAAAATCACCCAAAACCACCAGAAGGATCCAGTCGCCCGGCTAGACCCCTCAGCCGAACGGCTAGACCCTAAAAACCGCCAGCCGCAAGGTAGGCCCATCTGGAACCTTCAGCCGACCGGACTGCTTGCCCGCTTTCCGTCGACCACTTTGGAATGTGCTTAATTACACATACCATTTTCCATTAAAAACGGACTTAAATGACTAAAAACGTACCAAAAATACATTGTATTTGTATGTTTTGCATTTGAATTGTGTAGGAACGGATATTCAAAAGAAAAAAAAACCCGACCAAACTAAGTACGGGATGGAAAAGACAAAGTCAATCCGAAGCCAAAGTCAGTCAAAGTCAAAAGTCAGACACATGAAGAAAATACAACTTGAGGGACTAAAACTGCCAAACCTCAAGTTGTATTACAAAAGAAAAAGACAAGGGTCGAAATTGCAAACCGGGCGAAGTTTTGCAATAAGGTTATAAGAGATGAGGGGCCAAAGCTGCCAACCTTCCCAAACTCCATTTTTCCCGCCCAACAAAACCCAGGTACAGAGTAGGGATGTCGTCCCATACCTTCTCCCTGCAAAAACACTCAACACCCTAGATAAATCATTTCAACCACTCCTCTATCCCCCCCCCCCCAGCTGTATAAGTGCCATGTTGGCAATCCCTCACCATTCCCAAGTATTTTCGATGGCTATGATTGACTCAAAAGAAGCACAAAAGAAATTAAAGGCTGAGATTTTGTTTATAGAACTACGCTCACACAACAACACCCTTTGTTTTTGTCCTACAAAGAAACACAAAAGAAAGAGGAGATAGAAATAGAGAGAAGAAGACTTCGGCTATAAATAGAGCCTTTTGTAAGCCTTTGAGGCAACTAGTTAGTTTTTAATTTTTAATATAACTTAGCTTATTTTCAGTTCTTTTAAAACTCATTTACAGCTTTTACTTTCAGCTTTGTAACACTTTCAAGTTTTAATGCAAATTTGAAGTTTTAAGTCAATTTACAATTCCAAGTGTTAAGTTTCTTAATTGTGTTGTTTTGTGTTCAAAAGCTCTCAATACATCTGATTTATTCTGTTTAAAACTAAGTGAACCTAAGAAGTATAATTAGATAAAGAAAACACTAAAATCACTCTCAAAATACACCATAGCTTTATTTTATGGATGATTAGCCAGTTCTGGACCGGGCTTATGGACACACACGCTATCTTTTTTTAAGGCAAGCTAAAGCTCGGTAAGATTCATTCTTGACCCTTTTGAGCAACGGGTGTTGTAAGTTCTCTCTTTCTCGTTATTACCTCTTAGTTACTGCAAACTGCTTAAAGTGCTTATTTTGTATACTTATTAATTGCTTATTTTATGCTTAATCATATGTCAATGCATGTTTTCTTATTGTTAGTTTTTGAAAAATAGTTTGTGTCACTTTCTTAGTTAGTACTGTTAGTTCATTTAATAAAACTGTTAGTTTTGAGTTAACACTGTTAGAAAAATTCTGCTTATTTTAGCGCTTATTCTTGATTAAAGTCTGCTTATAAATGTCTCATTTTGTTGTTTGATAATCTGTTTTTAATCAATATAAAAAGAAAAATGATTTGTGAAAACTTTCAGGGGTATTTTCAACTAGCAGTACTAACTCCAAGTTAGTACTGCTAGTTCTCTTTTGGAACTTTTAAAGCTAGCAGTACTAACTTAAAGCCATCAGTACTAACTCCAAGTTAGTACTGTTAGTGAAAACTGTTAGTACTGGTGGTTTATTTAAGCTTATCAGCTTATTATTTCTGTTTATTTAAGACTGAGAAATTCTAATGTTTTAAAAGTTTTTAAACAGTTATTTTTTTATTAAAAGTAATGTTTAAGAATGTTTTTATAAATTTCCTTTAATATCAGATTTTGATTATTAATTGTTTATTTATTATTTTGTTATAAGTTATAATGAATCTTCAATGTGGGCTTAGCTTTTAGAGTATATTAACAATTTTCCTTTACTGTCTTTAGGAGTAAGCTTATTTAACTTATTCCGCCTTTTCAAGCAATTTTAGTATTGATCAGATTGTAGCTTTTAGCTTATTTGCCATTTTAGTTTAATCTAGTTGCTTATTCTTATGCCTGAGTGCTTATTAGGGTTAGTTAAATATCTGTTTTAGCTTATTTGCTTATTTTTTGTTTCAGTGTGTTTTGTTAAAGCTAGCAGTACTAACTTAAGCTAGCAGTACTAACTCCAAGTTAGTACTGATAGTTAATACTGTTAGTACTGTTGTTAGTACTGCTGAGTTATTCTGCTTAATGTTATGCTTAATTGCACTTTTGAATGTAGCTGATTTAGAGTTTAGTTTAGCTTTAATTGTCTGTCTTAAGCTTATTTAGCTTATTTTGTGTTTTAGTGATTTAAAAGTTTTAGGAGTTTTTAACTATTTCTACTTTTATGCTTGTTCTACTTTATTTGCCTTGATTATCTTTTGTGTTCATTTGGAGCTTTTAGGTTTAATACTCAACAAATCTTTTGTCACATTCAAACATCAATGCAACAATCGTTTTTTCGATTTTCCATTTCAAGCCTCGTTAGGACATAACGACCCGGAGACACCCTATACTGCTTCCGGTTTTATTGGTCTCGCGGATCCTGATCCTTGTTGTATATTTATATTTGTCTATATAATTTATAATAAAATAAGGGGTGAGTTTTTCCCCGCGAGTCAAATTTTGGCGCTGTCTGTGACCAGGGGAGGCTGAAAAAGATTTTCGCTACGAATAGACAATTTATTGTTGTTTAAATCTGTGAATATATTCTTTATAATAAAAACATAAAAAGTACAAAATATTTTTATATTCTTTATTAGTAGAATTATCATATAAAAAACAAAGAAAAACCAAAAAATATAAGAAACATTTTTCCATAAAAAGAAAATAAAAATCACAAATTGGTAAAAAATACCAAAAACATAATATCTCCAATTGAGGTATTATCAAATAAAACTTTCGGTGAACATGTTGGTTCCCCAAATCGCACAAAAGATATAAAAACTTGCCATATGTGACTCTTACAACATAACGCGGCTCACACTTGAAAAGTTAAACAAACTATAAAGTGGTATAATGAGGTGATGTTCCTATGGGGGGGGCTAGAACAACGACCTGAAGGAGAAATAAGCTTCGCGCTATTCCTACTCCTCCGCTCAACCTGCGCGTTTAATCTTTTTGAAGCTACCCGTGAAGTAACTAGATTATTTGGTAGAAATATTGTCTTATCTCATTGTCCGTTTAAAATAACATTGATGAATAAATCATTGAAAAAAACCAAAAAAATAAGAGAAATATTTCTTTTTATATATCTATTTTGTGCATGCCAACTTCCGTTTCTCAAGCCCGTAAACGTCGACAATAAGAACATCAATTCCGACCAGACTTTTCTGTTGAATCAACCAAATCAGAGAAGACCAAATAACAATCCCTCCCTTAGTTAACATGGATGATAATCCAACTATGGCGCAATTGCTAGAAGCACCCACCGAGGGTTACGTGGATGCCGATCGTTGTTCCGCTCCTATATTTACCCACAGCGAACAACTTTGAGATCAAGCCATGTCTACTTAATCTTGTTCAAAACAAGCAATTTTTTGGACATGATAAAGAAGACCCACATGCTCACATCCGATATTTCAACAAGATCACTTCTACGATGAAGTTCCCAAACGTCCCGAGTACGTCGGTTAAGCTTATGCTTTTCCCATTTTCCCTCGAGGGAGCAGCCCGGATTTGGCTTGAAAAAGAGCCCCCTCAATCGATTCTTACATGGGATGACTTGTTTCGAATTCATGTAACAAATTCTTCCCTCCCTCTAAAACAACAAATCTTCGAAATGAAATCACAAGATTTCAACAAAAATTTGATGAAACGTTTTACGAGGCATGGGACCGATTCAATGATCTTCTTAGAGGATGCCCGCATCATGGGTTTTCAGAATTGCATCAACTCGATACATTCTATAATTCCCTAAAAAAAAAAAAAAAAAAATTTAGTTATCGAAACGATCAGATTCAATGAACTCCGCAGCTGTGGTAACTTATCTGGATAAAATGCCTCGAGAATAGCCTAAAAATCATCGAGAGCAAGTCCAAAAAGTTCGTCAATCACGAAACAATGCCATTGTTTTAACAGAAGGTAGGAAGCTCTTCTACCCAGCAGTATTCATCCGATGTTGCTGAGCTTGAAAGATATGGTTTAGAGCATTGATCTCGATAAGAAAAACCCAAACTCCACAGCTCCCCGCCTGTAAAAGGCATTCGAGCAAAGTTGTGTAACTTGCGGGGGTGGTCATTCTAACCAAAATTGTCCAGCCACCGATGTCAACATTTATCGTGACAATATCCAAGAATACGTGTCACAAGCCGCCGCAGTTAACTACAACCAAGGGAATGCCCATTTACCGACCTCAGATGGTTGCTAACCAAATTCGACCGATCCGCGGTATTTTCCTCCTATGCAAAACCATCAAAAACATAACCAACATCGGGGGATCAATTCCAACCAAAATCAGGGGAACATTTTAACGCAAAATCGGGGTAATAATTTCAATCAAGGACAAGTTTATACCAACCCCTAGATTTAATCAACCCCATGAACTTTTCATGCTCCAAGCTTACCAAGCTCCAGTTCTACCAGCACCAGGTGTGTCTAAGCCTGATTTTGATAACTACGTCAAAGCTAATGACGCGGTTATGCAAAATATGCAAAATCAAATGGCAAATATAACGGACCTGAACATCCAAATCGTAATACGCTTCTACTTCGGGTTTCGGGTTCTCTTTGCCAAAGCAACACCATTGCTACCCGAAAGGTGATAGTGAAAGCAATCACTAAATACCCGAAATCGGGGTTTTCCTATAATGGACCACAAATTTCTTCACCTCCTAAAGAGAAGGAAAAGAACCCGAGGATGACAAAGGAAACGGTGCAACCAAGCACCGAAAAACATCCAACACCATTGGTCCAAACTAATGACCAATGGTAAGCCCGTTTTGCTTCAAATACTAAACCAACCTTGCCTTACCTTCCAGGGGCCAACAAAGAAAAGCTCCGTGAAAAAGACAACTTCTATCTTCAAAAATTTGATGAAGATTTTTTGGAATCTCCATTTCGAGCTAAGTTTCGCGGACGCTCTAAGAAAGAAGAAAACACTCTCCTACACATGCCCAAATTTGCTCCAATTTTAGAAAGCTCCTCAAAGACACGGATGAAGATGAATTAGTTGACAAAGACACGGTTAAACGAGAATTGCTCGGCCATTATCCTAAAAAAGTTTCCCGAGAAACTTGAGACCCTGTGTAGGATTTCTTATACCTGTGTGATTTTCCCGTAAGATGAATGAATGCTTGCCTTGTCCGATCTCGGTCAAGCATCAAACCTAACACTCTCTCCATTGAAAGAATTAAGTCCTCCCCATCTTTGACCAATAACTCGAAGAAACTTGAACTTGCCGACCGAAAAACGATTTCTACTCCAACCAGCACCGCCGAGGATGTTTTCGTGAAAGTTGGAACGTTCTTCTTTCCTGCCGATTTTATGGTCGTTGATTACGTTGCCGATCCTCGGGTTCCCCTAATCTTAGGAAGACCTTTCTTGAGGACGGCACGTGCCTTGATAGATGTTTAAACGCGAACAAATGACCCTTGAGAACATGATGACCAATCCTGACCTCAAAGTTGGTGATACAAAGACTTTCTCCTACAATATCATTGAATCAGTTAACCGAGTCGATGTTATCGACATTGCTTGTGAAGAATAGTTCAAGAAGTACTTGGAAATTTCTAAAATTGGCCTCCCCCTTCTACAGTCGGATCTTACGAATCGATTCTCGCATCGACCGCATCTACCGACCAAAAAATTAGAAGAGAGGTCTCCCATTCACTTCACTCCCTTCGGAGGAAGTGATTTTCTAATGGAAGAGATCGATGAATTTTCTTGAACATGATGATACAATAACCACCTAAGGTGTTTGACGACATCTATGATTCTGAGGGAGACACTGTTTACCTTGAGCAATTGTTAAGTGTGATCAATAGTGTAACCCAAATCTCCCTCCGTCACCAGTTTGTGTGTAATTATGTGCCGGGAAAAGGATAAATCTTCATTTGAAGATCCTCCCGACCTAGAACTCTAAAGACATACCATCCCCAATCTTATATGCAATTTTAGAGGGTGGATTACAAATTACCCGTCGATAAATCCGCTAAAAACTTGAAAGAAGAGGATAAACCTCCCTGATGCAAGTTCTTAATTCACACAAACATGCCAATACTGGAAGAATTTCTGATATTAATGGTAAAGATCCACATTTTTGCACCCATAAGATTTGATGGAGGGGAAAAGCCAAACCCTATTCAACATCAGAGAAGAGTTAACCCCTAAAATCCATGATGTTATTAAGCAATAAGTTATCAGAACTTCTGATGCCGGGTTTTAAATTACCCCATCTCTTGACAGTCCCTGGTGAGCCCGTTCATTGTGTCCCTAAAATGAGCATAAACCGTGGTAAAAATGAAGAAAATGAGTTAATACCCACTATTTGGTTTAAAACCGGGATGGCGAGTTTGGCCCCCCTCGATTACCGAAAACTCAATGATGCAAAAACTCGTAAAGACCATTTCCCTTTAACCATTCATAGATCATATACTTGAAAGATTAGCACAGAAATGAGTACTATTGCAATTTTGGAACGGATTCTCCGTCTACTTTCTGATCCCAAATTGACCCACGTTGAATCAAGAGAAACTAACCTTCACGCATCCCTTTTACGGGAGTATTTGCCTATCGCGCATGCCTTTTGGGTTATACAATGCACCGGGCACGTTCCAAAGGTGTATGGTTGCAATCTTTCACGATATGATTGAGAAAACCATGGAAGTCTTCATGATTATTTTCTCAGTTATTAGTGATTCCTTTTCTCCTCTTAAGTTAATTTTGTCTTTTATTTTATTGTTAAATTTTCTATATTTTGGTATATCTTTATTGTTTAATCCTCTGTGTTTGAGGCCATTCCCATTTAGACAAAATGCTCCCAATGTGTGAAGACACCAATCTTGTGCTAAATTAGTAAAAATGCCCACTTTAATGGTCAAGACAGGAATAGTCCTTGGCCATAAGATTTCTAAGATCCGGGATTGAGGTTGATAAGTCAAAAGTTGATGTCATTGCAAAATTGCCTCATCCCACTACCGTGAAGGTATATCGCAGTTTTCTTCCCCCCCAACGGGCTACGCCTGGATTCAACCGACGATTTATTCAGGATATTTCCAAAATCGCCCGCCTAGTGACCCACCTCCCTTGAAAAAGGAAACTCCGATTATCTACTCGAAGGAATGCATCGAAGCATTTGAAACCCTTGAAGATGAAGTTAACCCAAGCTCCAAATTCTAGTTGCTGCTCCCTAATGAACATGGCCCATTGAAATCATGTGTGATGCAAGTGATTTTGCTGTTGGGGCAGTCCTAGGGCAACGTAAGACCAAGCACTTCCAGCCGATACACTATGCAAGCAAAACCATGACCGAGGCTCAAGCACATTACACTACACCGGAAAAAGAATTACTTACCGTAGTGGTAAGCTTTTCCGAGAAATTCCGGCCATATCTTGTTCTTGTCCAAAAGCATAGTGTATACGGACCATTCGACCCCTTCTCAAATACTTTGCTTGCTTAAGCAGGTGCTAAAGCCAAGATTGCCACCTGTGGATTTTGCGCTCCAATAATATGAAAGTCGTAACCGTGATAAAAAAGGAGCATAAAATCCTTCGCCGCAAGACCACCTTTCTAGACTTTGAAAATCCCCATCAATGTGAGCTCGAGAGAAAAGGAAATGTACGGAAACATTTCCTCTCGGAGACACAGTGGGATGTTACCTTTCGTTGTGAATGATAATGCCCCATGGTTTTGCCGATATTTGCAAACTACCATGCGGGGAATTTTGTGATCAAAGGAATGTCGTCTCAGCAGAAAAGAAAGTTTTTCAAAGACGTCAAACACTACTTTTGGGACGACCCCTTTCTATTCAAGATCTGTGCTGACCAAGTAATTAGGCGTTGTGTTTCAGGGCAAGAAGCTTTCGACATTCTTAAAGCTTGCCACAGTGGACCCACTGGGGGACACTACGGGTGCCAATTACACCCTAAAAAGATCTTCGACTTTCAGGATTTTATTGGCACCACCCACCTAATTGACAATCTACAAGATAGCCCATGACGTTTGTCACCCAGTGTGACATTTATCACGTCAAGGCAAAATTTTTCGCAACGTGATGAATGCCAGATCAAAACTCTATCCAAGTTTGCGAAATCTTTGACATATGGGGCATTGATTTTATGGGGCTGTTCCCGTCTTCAAGAGGGAACAAATATATACTTGTGGCCGTTGATTATTTATCAAAATGGGTTGAAGCAAAAGCGCTCCCCACTAATGACGCCCGACTGTATGCAAATTTCTTAAATCTCTCTTCGCCAGATTCGGTGCCCCTCGTACAACAAAGTGATCGCGGACCCATTTTTGCAATGACCAATTTGCAAAGGTCCATGCTTAAAATACGGAGTCACTCATCGTCACTGCCACCGCGTATCATCCACCAAACAATGACAAGTTAGGTATCCTATCGTGTTTTTGAAACGAATTTCTTGAAAGGACCGTGGCGAAAATCATGCCTCTTGGCTCGTAATAAATAGAATGACAGCACTTGGCTTTCCGCACAGCATACAAAACACCCATCGGGTGTAAGAAAGGGTGTGTGGACCATACAATTTGTTGTACGGGATGGCATGTCATCTTCCATCGAGCTCGAGCGACAAAGCTACTGGTGCCCCTTAAGCATACAAACTAGATATCAGAACAAGCGGGTGATCACAGGAAAGTTCAGACTTTAACGAACTAATGAGCTTCTGATCATGCCTACGAGAATTCTTAATTGTACAAGGCAAAAAACAAAGAGAATCCATGACTCCAAGATAAAAATTACGTTTCAACATCGGTGATCTGATCCTCCTCTTTAATTCTGATTAATGATTTTATCAGGCAAGCTTAAGACCCCCGCTTGAGTGACCATTGCACTGTAACGGCCAAGTTTTTTTTCCATATGTCACTTGTCGAGTTATCCCAAAAACTCCGGGCCAAATTTCAAAGTAAATGGTCACCGTCTGAAGCACTACTTTGGAGGGGATGTACCACAATTAGTAGTCCCAGATCTCCAGACATTCCCCATGGACCAATAAATTCGAGGAATCGGGTCAAGCTTAAGCGACCTTAACAAGCGCTTTCGTTGGAGGCACCCCATGCTTAACATAGTATTGTGTAAAAATGAATATAGTGTTTCTTGTGTGTGGAGCTCGCCTTTTCCATTACCCGTTTTTCGTTTTTGGTGTGTTAATTGTCCATGGATTGTCCCGATTGTGAAAGACAACTCGGTGCTCTTAGTTTTTGCCGTTCATATCAGTAAGAGTTTCACATCCTCCAGTCCAGCTTCATTTTGGGAATCCATATCCAAATCTAATCGAGCTCATAACGTTTATCTTTTGTGCACACTTAATAAACGTCCTAGATTGCGTAGGAACCCCTTTCCAAAACAACGAGGACGATGGTTTAGTTCTAGTAAGGGGGGGATCTCCGATTTGATTTTGCCTCAAGCCGTTGTGTCATGTAATCCCAGTTTTTACACCACCAAAATTTTTGCAAAAATAATAAGTGTTTTGTCACAGTTTTGACTTTCCTAATGGGTAGAATGAGAATAATTTTTGACTTCTATCTGCGTGTTGAGCCTACTAGTTCCTCACCATGTATGCTAAGCATTCACGAATTCTAATATTGCTTCGTAATTTAATAAGGAAGAACAAGAAGTATAGATTTAAATATAAGTTTATGTGCTGAGCAAGATTCTTCTAAAACTTATATGAGTAACTTGTGGCTTTTTCTCCCATTAGCTTCTAATCCACCTAATCATACGTGCTCATTTCAATTCAACTAAGTCAATCGATGTTTTTAGAAAAAGCTTCAAATTTGTAACTTGATTCTTTAAAACGAGTTTTTTCTGTTCTTAGTAATTTGAAAGATAAAATGCCAAAGAAGCATGAATGATATGTGAATGCAACAAAATGCATGAATATTAAAATTATGCCAATGAAGCATACATTGATTATATGGAGCATGTAAAAGATGTGTTCGTGAATCCCATTATGATGTTTGTTTGAATTGATATGTGTCTAAATAACTTGTTGGTAAATCATAATCGGATCTATAGGTCGAATGGATTTCTTTTTATGATTTGTTCCAAATATTAGCGCGCGTATATGTTTGGTATTTCATGATTGACAACCATACAAGTTAATTAGACTTATAAAGGTTTAATCAAGAGTATAGGTCGAAAGGGTTCTTATGAACTAATTGGTAAATTCATATTTCTCACAAATGGATTATAAAGAATCGGTTTATAATAATGATCATAGGTCAAAAGGTTCGTTAGTCTAAACCGTGGTATATGCAATTCTATTACATGACCAATTGACTTGGAATTGTATGCTTTTGATTTGTGTGCTATTGCTAAAGTTCTACCCGAATCTTCAACACTCCATTAAAGTGAATACTAGTTCCAAACAAGTAGTTTTAGTTATATTGATTCTCGTTGAATTTGCATCATATTTACTTTTTGTGTTAATTGTTACTTTTATGGTACTTTAGGACGTGACAACCATTATACCACTTTCGTGTTATTGTTACATAGATTCTTCATAACCGAAAACACCCAAATCCTAGTGAACGACCTTGGCTTACCACACCAAGCTAGCTACATACGAAAGGGTCATATTTGCCTGTGTGTTCTTAGCTTATTTTGGTAAATCGTGTTATAAATTTAAAACTAGTAGTCGCGAGACACATCAAGTTTTTGGCGCCACTGCCGGGGATTTGTTTGTTTTTATGTGTTTTGAATATGTGTTTCGTTTTATATCATTTGTGCTTAATTTGGCTTTCGAGAAAATCACCTAAAACCACCAGAAGGATCCAGTCGCCCGGCTAGACCCCTCAGCCGAACGGCTAGACCCTAAAACCGGCCCAGCCGCCCAGCTGGAACCTCAGCCGACCGGCTGCTGCCCCGTCGACCACTGGTATGTGCTTAATTACACATACCATTTTCCATTAAAAACGGACTTAAATGACTAAAAACGTACCAAAAATACATTGTATTTGTATGTTTTGCATTTGAATTGTGCAGGAACGGATATTCAAAAGAAAAAAAAACCGACCAAACTAAGTACGGGATGGAAAAGACAAAGTCAATCCGAAGCCAAAGTCAGTCAAAGTCAAAAGTCAGCCACATGAAGAAAATACAACTTAAGGGACTAAAATTGCCAAACCTCAAGTTGTATTACAAAAGAAAAAGACAAGGGTCGAAATTGCAAACCGGGCGAAGTTTTGCAATAAGGTTATAAGAGATGAGGGGCCAAAGCTGCCAACCTTCCCAAACTCCATCTTTCCCGCCCAACAAAACCCAGGTACAGAGTAGGGATGTCTTCCCATACCTTCTACCCTGCAAACCACTCAACACCCTAGATAAATCATTTCAACCACTCCACTTTTTCCCCCCCAGCTGTATAAGTGCCATGTTGGCAATCCCTCACCATTCCCAAGTATTTTCGATGGCTATGATTGACTCCAAAGAAGCACAAAAGAAATTAAAGGCTGGGATTTGTTTTAGAATCACCTCACACAACAAGCACACTTGGTTTTTGTCTCTACAAAGAAACACAGAAGAAAGAGGAGATAGAAGTCGGAGAGAAGAAGACTTCGGCTATAAATAGAGCCTTTTGTAAGCCTTTGAGGCAACTAGTTAGTTTTTAATTTTTAATATAACTTAGCTTATTTTCAGTTCTTTTAAAACTCATTTACAGCTTTTACTTTCAGCTTTGTAACACTTTCAAGTTTTAATGCAAATTTGAGGTTTTAAGTCAATTTACAATTTCAAGTGTTAAGTTTCTTAATTGTGTTGTTTTGTGTTCAAAAGCTCTCAATACAGCTTGTTTACAAGCTGTTTTAACTAAGTGAACCTAAGAAGTTAATTAGATAAGAGAAAATCACTAAAATCACTCTCAAATACACCACAGCTTATTTTATGGATGATAAGCCAGTTCTGGACGGGCTTATGGACACCACTAGCTTGTTTTATGCAAGCTAGAGCTTGTAGATTCTTGGTTTAGCCCTGTTTTGAGCAAGGGTGTTGTAAGTCTCTCTTTTTCTTATTTCTCTTAGTTACTGCAGAACTGCTTATAGTGCTTATTTGTTACCTATAATTGCTTATTTATGCTTAATCATGATGTCTAGTGCCTGTTTTGCTTAATTGTTAGTTTGAAAATAGTTTGTGTCACTTTCTTAGTTAGTACTGTTAGTTCATTTAATAAAACTGTTAGTTTTGAGTTAACACTGTTAGAAAAATTCAGCTTATTTAAGTGCTTATTCTTAACTAAAATCTGCTTATAAATGTCTTATTTTTTATTGGATAATCTGTTTTTAATCAGTATGAAAAGAAAAATGATTTTTGAAAACTTTAAGGGGTGTTTAGAACAAGCAGTACTAACTCCAAGTTAGTACTGCTGGTTCATTTTCTTGGATCTCAAGGTTAAGCGAGTTCTAACTCCAAGTTAGTACCGGTTAGTTAAAAACTGTTAGTATGTTGGTTCATTCATGCTGATTAGCTTATATTTTGATTGGTTTAAGATTTTGCTTAGCTTTTTAGGAGTAGAATTTTAAGTCATTTTCACCTGCTGGAGTTAGTCGAACTTGCCTTTAGCTTATTTGCCTTTTCATTGTAATTTATGAGTTTATCTGTTTGTGCTTTTTTAGAGTTTTTTTTTTGCCATTCTATTTTATTGTAGTTGCTTATTCTTATGCCTGAGTGCTTATTAGGGATAGTTAAATATCTGTTTTAGCTTATTTGCTTATTTCTTGTTTCATTGTGTTTTGTTAAAGCTAGCAGTACTAACTTAAAGCTAGCAGTACTAACTCCAAGTTAGTACTGATAGTTAATACTGTTAGTACTGCTGAGTTTTTCTTGCTTAATTTAGCTTAATTGCTTTTTGAATTTGCTTATTTAGAGTTAGCTTAGCTTATTTGATTTGTCTTAAGTTTATTTGAGCTTATTTGTGTCTTAGAGTAAAAGTTTTAAGTGTTTTTACCATTCCTAGCCTTTAAGCCTGCTCTAGCTTATTTTCCTTGCTTCTCTTCTCGTGAATTTGCTTATTAGTGTTAGTGCCCAATCATACCTTTGTCATATTCAAACATCAATCATCACTCCGTCATTCGATTTTCCATTCAAGCCTCGTTGGGACATAACGACCCGGAGACACCCTATACTGCTTCCGGTTTCATTGGTCTCGCGGATTCTGATCCTTGTTGTGTATCTATATTTATTGGTACAATAAAAGGGGGTGGTGAGTAGAGAAGGACGTTCAAATTTTTGGCGCCGCTCGCCGGGGAGGATTTATAGTGAAAAAGATTATCGCTACGTATTGACAATTTGTGTTTAAATCTGTGAATATTTTCTTTATAAAAACATAAAAAGTACAAAAATATTTTTCAGTTTCTTTTATTAGTACAAAAATATTTTTCAGTTTCTTTTATTAGTATAATTATCATCTAAAAACAAAAGAAAAAACCAAAAATATAAAAACAGTTTCATGTATAAAGATAATAAAATTCCACAAATGTTAATAATACCAAAATATATTATTTCAAATTTTTTTGGGTGGTATTATCATAATACTTCTGGTGATACTTGCTGTTCCATGAGCTTGAACAAAGATTCAATAAAATTGCCATTTGTGTCTCTTACGACATACGACTCACCTGAAAAGTTAAACAAATATAAAAGTGCGGTATAAAGGTGGGTTGTTCCAAGGAACTATCAACCCGAAAGGAGAGAATGGCTATCGCGCTTTTTCCTACTCCTCCGCTCACCTGTGGTTTAATCATTTTGTGAGCTACCGTGAAGAAAAGGGTAGATTATTTGCGTAGAAGTTGTCTTATATCATTGTCCGGTTCGGTAAAATACATTGTGAAATAAATCATTGAAAAACCAAAAAAATTAGTGTAAATTTTCTTTTTATATTTCTATTTTGTGCATGCGCACTCGTTCTCAAGCCCGTAAACGTCGAAAACAGCTAAGTCCGCAAACCTCTGCTTGAACCACCAAATCTTGAGAACCCAAATAACAATCAAGAAATTTTCAATCCTCCCATAGTTACGATGGACGATAATCGTACTATGGCTCAATTGCTCGAGGCACCCACCGAGGGTTACGAGGATGCAATCGTTGTTCCCGAAATTACTTTCTGCGATAACTTTAGATCAAGCTATTGGCTCTACCGATTTCTTGTTCTAAACATCAATTTTTTGGACATGAATAAGAAGGACCCACATGCCCCACATCGATATTTAAACAAGAATCACTTCTACGATGAAGTTCCGAACGTTCCCGAATACGTCGGTTAAGCTTATGCTTTTCCCATTTTCCCTCGAGGGAGCAGCCCGGATTTGGCTTGAAAAAGAGCCCACCTTAATCGATTCTTACATGGGATGATCTTGTTTTCGAAAATTCATTAACAAATTCTTCCTCCCTATAAAACAACATATCTTCGAAAATGAAATCATAGATTTCAAAAAAAATTTGATTGATACATTTACGAGGCTGGGAATGATTCATGATCTTTTAGGGGATGCCCGCATACATCGGGTTTTGGAATTGCCTTCAAACTGATAACATTCTATAATTCCCTAAATTGAATGATCAGATCATTGAATTCCTCGCTGGGGTGGTAACTTTCTAGATTAAAATGCCTCGAGAATGCACTAAAAAATAATCGTAGAGCAAGTCACAACTGTTCGTCAATCCCGAAGCAAGGCCATTGTTTCCAAAGTGAGTACGAACTCTTCCACGCCAGCAGTTTTATCCGATATTGCTGAGCTAAAAGATATGGTTAGAGCATTGATTCTCGATAAGAAAAACCAAACTCCAGCTCCCGCTCCTGTAAAAGCGGTTGAGCAAAGTTGTGTAACTTGCGGGGGTGGTCATTCTTACCAAAATTGTCCAGCCACCGATGGCAACATCTATCGTGACAATATCCAAGAATACGTTTGTACACAAGCTGCCGCAGTAAACTACAACCAGGGCAATGCAAGTTACCGACCAGATGGTTGCTAAATATTCGACCTCCGGTTTTCCTCCTATGGCCAAAACCTTCAAAATAACCAAAAATCGTGGGGGATCAATTTCAAACCAAATCGGGGAAACAATTCTAACCAAAATCGGGGGTATTAATTCAATCAAAGGACAAAAGTTTACTACCAAGATTAATCAACCCCCGACTTTTCAAGCTCCAGCTTACCAAGCTCCAGTTCCACTAGCACCAGGTGTGTCTAAGCCCGATTTTGATAACTACGTCAAAGCTAACGACGCGGTTATGCAAAATCAAATGGGAAAATATAAGGACCCTGATCACCAAATTAGTTACATAGTAATACCGACTTCTAATGTCGGGTTTGGGTTCTCCTCCCAAGCAACACCATATGCTAACCCGAAGGTGATGTGAAAGCAATCACTACCCGAAGCGGTGTTTCCTATAATGGACCTTAAATTTCTTCTCCTCCTAAAGAGAAGGAAAATGAACCCGAGGTGACAAAGGATACGGTGCAACCACTGCATCCGAAAAAATGCAAATCCAGTGGTCCAATCTCAATGGACCAATTGGTGAGGCCGTTGTAGCTTCAAAGCTAAAACACCTTGCCTTGTCCTTTCAGGGCCAAACAAAGAAAAAGCTCCGTCAGAAAAAGTCGATCTTCTTGCTTCGAAATTTATGGAGATTTTTTCGAAATCTCCATTTCGAGCTAAGTTTCTCGCGGCGCTCTCCTACACATACCCAAATTTGCACCAATGTTTAGAAAGCTCCTCAATGACAAGGATAAGATGATTGAGTTATCAAGACACCGTGTAAACGGAATTGGCTCGGCGTGATCCCTAAAAAAGTTTCCCGAGAAACTTGGAGACCCCGATAGATTTCTTATACCGTGTGATTTTCCGGAGATGAATGAATGCTTAGCCTCTTTGGCCGACTCTCGGTTGGCAGAGCATCACCTAATGCCTCTATCCATTTGGAAGAAACTAGTCCTCCGCTTTGACCAAAACCAGAATGATTCTTGAAACTTGCCGACCGATCGATTTCTAATCAAACCGGGCATTCGACTGGAGGATGTTTTCGTGAAAGTTGGAACGTTCTTCTTTCCTGCCGATTTTGTGGTCGTTGATTACGTTGCCGATCCTCGGGTTCCCTTAATCTCAGGAAGACCTTTCTTGAGGACGGCACGTGCTTGATCGTGTCACGTGTGAACAAATGGACCTTAGGCACGCATTGACAAAATCCGTGACCTTCAAAGTTGGTGATACTATGACTTTCTCTACAATATCATTGATAGGAATCGGTTAACCGAGTCGGATGTTATTTGACTTTGCTTGTGAAGAATATGTTAGAAGTACTTGAAATTTTGAAAGTAGAATCCCACTTCTTCGTCGGACCTATGTTCGCATTCTTGCTCTCCATCATTCACTACCTTCGGTGGACAGTATGATTTTCCTAAATGAAGAGTTCGATGAATTTCTTGTAACATGTTGATTCATTACTACCAATGGTGTGTAATCGGATCTATGATTCTGAGGGAAGATACTGTTACCTTGGGTTATTGTTAAGTGTTAATCAATAGTGACCCAAATCTCCCTCCGTCCCCAGTTTGTGAAATAAATGTGCCGATAAAGGTTAAGTCTTCATGGAAGCTCACTCACGACCTCGAACTCTCAAAGATTACATTCCCATCTTGATATTGCATTTTTTGGAGGGTGATGACAAATTACACGTCATAATCGCTAAAAAACTTGAAAGATGAGATAATAAATCGCCCTGGTTCAAGGTTCCTTATGTCACACAAACAGGCCATAGCTTCGGAAGATTTGTGATATTAAGGGAATAGATCCAAAAATTTTATGCACCACAAAAGATTTGATGGAACGAAAGGCCAAAACCCGTAGTTTCAACATCAGAGCCACAGAGTTAACCACAAAATACATGAGGTTATTAAAGCTAGTGTTATCAACTTCTTGCTGCTCGGGTTAATTTACCTATCTCTGACAGTCCCTGGGTAGCCCGGTTCACTATGTCCCTAAAAGGGAGGCATAACCGTGGTGAAAAATGATGAAAATGAGTTGATACCCACTAGGTTGGTTACGGGATGGCGAGTTTGCATCGATTGACGGAAAAACTCAATGACTGCAACTCGGTAAAGACCATTACCCTTTACCATTCATGGCATCAGATGCTTGAAGATTTAGACAAAGAAATGAGTACTTTGCCTTTTGGACGATTCTCCGGCTAACTTTCAAATCCCCGATTGACACCACTTGATACAAGTAGAAGATACCCTTCACATGCCCTTACGGAGAACTTTTGTACTATCGTTTCGCATGCCTTTTGGGTTATGCAATGCACCAGGCACGTTCCAAAGGTGTATGGTTGCAATTTTTCACGATATGATTGAGAAAACCATGGAAGTCTTCATGGATGATTTCTCGGTTTTCGGTGATTCTTTCTCCTCCTGCCTTTCCCATTTAGGACAAAATGATCCAAAGGTGTGACAGACACCGCAATCTTGTGCTAAATTGGGAAAATATTGCACTTTATGTCAAGAAAGAATAGTCCCTTGGCCATAAAAAATTTCTAAGTCTGGATTGAAGGTTGATTATATTCAAAATTTGATGTCATGGCAAAATTACCGGCATACCCAACTACCGTGAAAAAGGTAATTCGCAGTTTTTCTCGGTCACGCGGATTCTACCGACGATTTATTCAGGATTTTTCCAAAATCACCCGGCCTATGACCCACCTCCTTGAAAAATAAACTCCGTTTATCTTCTCGAAGGAATGCATTGAAGCATTTGAAACCCTTAAGATGAAGTTAACCCAGGCTCCAATTCTAGTTGCTCCCGATTGGGACTTGCCCTTTGAAATCATGTGTGATGCAAGTGATTTTGCTGTTGGGACAGTCCTAGGGCAACGTAAGACCAAGCACTTCCAGCCGATACATAGCGCAAGCAAAACTATGAATGAGCTAAAGCACAATTACACATACAACGGTAAAAAGAAATTACTTGCACGTAGTGTATTGCTTTCGAGAAAATTCCGGCATTATCTTGTCTTGTTCAAAAGCATAGTCGTATACGGGACATTCGGCTCTCAAAGTACCTGCTTGCTAAGCCAAGATGCTAAGCCAAGATTGATTCGGTGGATTTTGCTTGGCTTAACAAAGGAATTGACTGTCGTTATAGTGATAAAAAAGGAGAAGAAAATTTTCGCCCCGCATACCACCCTTTCTAGACTTGAAAATCCCATCAAAGGCGAGAATCGAGAAAAAGGAAATTACAAAAACATTTCCTCTCGAGACACTTGGGTTGGTTACTTTTCGTATGGTGATGACTAATGCCCATGGTTTGCCGATTTTGCAAACTACCATTGCCGGGGAATTTCGTAATTAAAGGGAGGTCGTCTTAGCAGAGAAAAGCAAAGTTTTTCAAGACGTCCAAACACTAATTTATGCGGTACGACCCTTTCTATTTCAAGATCTGTGCGGATCTCAAGTGATTTTCCGGCGTTGTGTTTCATGGGCAAGAACTTTTGAAACATCCTCAAAGTTGACCACACGTGGACCCACGGGGGAAACTACGGTGCCAATTACAACCGCTTTAAAGACTTACGATTCAGGTTTCTATTGGCCCCCAACGATCTACAAGGTGGCCCTCCGCACTTTGTCACCCGATGTGACATATGTCATCGTCAGGCAACATTTCGAACTTGGATGAGATGCAACAAAACTTCTATCCAAGTTTGCGAAATTTTTGACTGTGGGGGCTTGATTTTATAGGGGCCATTCCCGTCTTCAAGTGGGACAACATATATAATCGTTGGCCGTTAATTATTTTATCAAAATGGGTTGGTTGAAGCAAAAGCGCTCCCACCAATGTCGCCGAGTTGTTTGCAAATTTCCTTAAATCCTTTTCTTTTCGCCAGATTTCGGGGCCCTCGTGAATCTTAAGTGTGATCGCGGAACCCATTTTTGCAATGACCAATTTGCAAAGGTCATGCTTAAATACGGAGTCCTCATCGTCTCTCCACAGCCGTTTCTTCCCAAAATAAGTGGACAAGTTAAGGTATCTAATCGTGGTTTGAAACGAATTATTGAAAGGACCGTGGGTAAAAATCGTGCCTCTTGGTCGGATAAATTAGATGACGCACTTTGGGCTTTCCGCACGGCTTATAAAACACCCATCGGGTGTACTCCATACAAGTTAGTGTAGGGGTAGGACATGTCATCTTTCGAATTAAGCTCGTGCACAAAGCTTATCTGGGCCCTTGCTACCAGCTTTCGATTTCAGAACCGCGGGTGATCACAGGTGGTCAGTAACGAACTTAATGAACTTCGTGATCATGCCTACGAGAATTCTTTAATTTACAAGGAGACAAAACAAGAGGGATCCATCGACTCCAAGATCAAAAAACCGTGTTTTCAAACGTCGTGATCTGACGTCCTCCTCTTTAAATCTAGATTGAGATTTCTCAGGCAAGCTTCAAGACCAGCTGGAGAGGAACCATTACTGTAACCCATGTTTTTCCATATGCACTGTCGAGTTATCAAAAAGTTCGGGCCAAAATTTCAAAGTGAATGGTCATCTCTTAAACGAACTACTTTCGATGGGACGTACCACAATTGGTAGTCCTAGATCTTCAGACATTCCCCATGGTTCCAATTAAATGCGGGGACAGGTCATGCATATTGACCTTTAAACATGCGCTTCGTGGGGGTGGCTCCCCATGCTTATCGATAGTATTGTGTAGAAATGAATAAGGTGTTTTCTTATTGTTGTGGGAGGACTCGCCTCTTCCAATTACCCGTGTTTCGTGTTTTGTGTTGGTAATTGTCCAGGACATTTGCCGGTTTGTAATGACTACGTTACTTCAGTATTGTCTTATCTATTCACATGGTTTCAACATCCTCACTTCATTTTGGGAATCCAATATCTAATCTATCAAAACTAACGTTTTTTTCTTTTGCAAACTTAAAAGGCCTTAGATTTTCGTAGGTAACCCTTTTCAAAACATACGAGGACAAATGATTAGTTCTTGTATGGGGAGTGTCTTCGATGTTTGTTTTTGTCCCTGCAGTCCGTTGTTGTCATGTAATCCGTTTTTACAAAAATTTTCAAAAATAAAATAAGTGTTTTGTCACAGTTTCGACTTTCCTAATGGGTAGAATGAGAATAATTTTTGACTCGATCGGGCGTGTTGAGCCCTAGCTAGTTCCTCAATTGTAGGCTAAGCTTTCACGAATTCTATTGCTTTGAATTTTAATAAGGTGAAGAACAAGAAGTGATAGAGTTAAATATAAGTTTATGTGCTAAGCAAGATTCTTCTAAAACTTATATGAGTAACTCGTGTTTTTTTCTCCCATTAGCTTCTAATCTACCTAATCATACGTGCTCTTTTCAATTCAACTAAGTCAATCAATGTTTTTAGAAAAAGCTTTAAATTTGTAACTTGATTCTTTAAAGCGAAGTTTTTCTGTTTTTTAGTAATTGAAGCTTAAAATGCACAAGAAAGATGAATGAAATATGAATGCAAAAATGCATGAATATTGAAATTATGCCAATGAAGCATACATTTGAGTATATGGAGCAAGTAAAAGATGTGTCGTGATATCCCACTCCGCTAAACCACGAGGTGGGGGTTCAAACTAAGACATCTTTACTTCTAGGGATTTGGTGTGTTGTGATATCTCACCAGGAAGCGAGGTCTAGGTGAGGGTTCAAACTAAGACACCCTTTCATTAGCCATATTAGGAAGATGAGTGTGATGTGATTTCCCAATACGCTAGCTACGAGGTGCGGTTTTCAATCTAAGAAACACCGGTCGTTTGGTCGTGATTAATCTACTAGGAGAGCGAGGCCTAGGTAGGTGTTCAAACTAAGCAACGCATTCCTAGCTTTAAGAACTTATGATTATGATGATGATGTTGCAAAAGCGTTCTACAGTGTAAATTTTTGTTCTTTAAAAATTAAGTCTACAAGGCGGGATTACTAATAAGTTGTTGCTTCGAGTCATGATTTATCTTGAATTACGACTACTGGAAATAAGTTGTAAGTTGATCTATGGTTGAGTTGAAATGAGTACACACATTTAAATCATATATCCATGTTGGGAGTTAAAAGTTCACAAGTCATAAGTATGAGTGCTTAACATTTAGACTTATATTGACAAATGATCTTGTTTAATTGCTTGGTTTGGATCTAGTGAAAATACTTGGGGACAGATGAGATTTATTCAATCAGGACACTCCGTTAGATTATTTCTAGGAACGCTTTCATTATTGATCCCAGTGTTTATAAAATAAAGGAAGTCAAACAGGTAGTTAAGAAAAGAAAAAGGAAAATCCAAAAATATTAGGGATAGTTAGTGTACATATGAAAAAATTGGTGAAAGCGGGACTTGTCGAAGCTATTGATTCTTTAGGTTCTCCTTGACGAACACTTAGCTACTTTTCGAGGTTATTAGTCGAGGGGGATTGAGATTCTTAGTTTTCGTAAGTGTTTACTTCATAACATTGCGTGAGGACACGGCAATACCTTAGTATGGGGGATTTTGGTATGTGCTTAATTACACATACCATTTTCCATTAAAAACGGACTTAAAAGACTAAAAACGTACCAAAGATACATTGTATTTGTATGTTTTGCATTTGAATTGTGCAGGAACGGATACTCAAAAAGAAAGCCAAAAACGACCAAACCAAGCACGGGATGGAAAAGACAAAGTCAAATCAAAGTCAAAAGTCAGCCACATGAAGAAAATACAACTTGAGGGACTAAAATTGCCAAACCTCAAGTTGTATCACAAGAGTTAAAAGTCAAGGGTCGAAATTGCAAACCGAGCGAAGTTTGAAATGAAGTTATAAGAGATGAGGGGCCAAAGCTGCCAACCTACCCAAACTTCATTTTTCCCGCCTAACAAAACCCAGGTGCAGAGTAGGGATGTCGTCCCATACCTTCTCCCTGCAAAACACTCAACACCCTAGATAAATCATTTCAACCACTCTACTATTTCCCCCCTCCCCCCCAGCTGTATAAGTGCCATGTTGGCAATCCCACACCTTTCCAAGCTTTTTGATGGCTGAGATTGACTCCAAAGAAGCACGGTAAAGAAATTGAAGGCTGGGATTTGTTTTAGAATCACCTCACACATCAAGCACCACTATCTTGGTTTTTTGCTCTCACAAAAGAAACTCAAGCTGCAAGTCCAAGAGAAGAAGACTTCGGCTATAAATAGAGCATTTTGTAAGCCTTAGAGAGTAACTAGTTAATCTTAGAATATCTTAGCTTAATTTTTAATAGAACTTACCTTAATTTTAATGTCATTTAAGCTTTTCACTTTAGCTTTGTAACATTTCAAGTTTTAATGCAAAATTTGACGGTTTTAAGTTTATTTACAATTTCCAAGTGTTAGTTTATTCATGTGCTGTTTTTTGTTCAAAAAGCTCTCAATAATGATTGTTTACAAGACTGCTTTAATAAGAAAATTTTAAAATTTAAGTAGTTGTGAGATATCACTCTCAAACTACCACCAGGCTTATTTTATTTTGTTGTTTGATAATCTGTTTTTAATCAGTTTAAAAAGAAAAATGATTTTTAAGGGGTGTTTGGAACAAGCAGTACTAACTCCAAGTTAGTACTGCTAGTTCATTTTTTTGGATTTTAAAGCTAGCAGTACTAACTCAAAGCTAGCAGTACTAACTCCAAGTTAGTACTGGTAGTTAGTACTGTTAGAACTGTTGGTTCATTTCTGCTTATTAGCTTATTGTTTCTGCTTATTTAAGATTTTCTTAGCTTTTCAGAGTAGATTAAGCCCATTTTCATTACTGTCTTTAGTAGAGCTTACTTTAGCTTATTTGCCTTTTCAAAGTAATTTTAAGAGTTTATCAGTTTTTAGTTTTTAGCTTATTCTCCATTCTAGTTTATTGTAGTTGCTTATTCTTATGCCTGAGTGCTTATTAGGGATAGTTAAATATCTGTTTTAGCTTATTTGCTTATTTCTTGTTTCATTGTGTTTTAGTGAAGCTAGCAGTACTAACTTAAAGCTAGCAGTACTAACTTAAAGCTAGCAGTACTAACTCCAAGTTAGTACTGGTAGTTAGTACTGTTAGAATTGTTGGTTCATTCCTGCTTGTTAGCTTATTGTTTCTGCTTATTTAAGATTTTCTTAGCTTTTAAGAGTAGATTAAGCCTATTTTCATTACTGTCTTTAGTAGAGCTTACTTTAGCTTATTTGCCTTTTCGAAGTAATTTTAAGAGTTTATCAGTTTTTAGTTTTTAGCTTATTCTCCATCCTAGTTTATTGTAGTTGCTTAATCGTATGCCTGAGTGCTTATTAGGGATAGTTAAATATCTGTTTTAGCTTATTTGCTTATTTCTTGTTTCATTGTGTTTTAGTGAAGCTAGCAGTACTAACTTAAAGCTAGCAGTACTAACTCCAAGTTAGTACTGTTGGTTAATACTGCTAGTGCTGTTGTTAGTACTGCTGAGTTTCTCCTGCTTAGTTTAGCTTAATTGATTTTTGAATTTGCTTATTTAGAGTTAGCTTAGCTTATTTGATTTGTCTTAAGTTTATTTGAGCTTATTTGTGTCTTAGCATAAAAGATTTAAGTGTTTTTACCATTCCTAGCTTTTAAGCCTGCTCTAGCTTATTTTCCTTGCTTCTTTTCTAGTGTATTTGCTCTTTAGTGTTAGTGCCCAATCATTCCTTGTCTTATTCAAACATCGATTATCAATTCGTCTTTCGATTTTCCATTCAAGCCTCGTTGGGACATAACGACCCGGAGACACTCTATACTACTTCCGGTTTAATTGGTCTCGCGGATTTTAACCCTTGTTGTATATTTATATATGTTTATGTTTATTGGTATATATTAAGGGGTGAGTTCAAGCGAGTCACTTGTATATGTAAAGGCATGTCATCTGCCGATTGAGTTGGAGCACAAAGCTTACTGGGCCCTTAAACATGCAAACTTTGATCTCAAAACCGCGGGTGATCAACGCAAAGTTCAACTCAATGAATTAAGTGAACTGCGTGATCAAGCCTATGAAAATTCTTTGATTTACAAAGAGAAAACTAAGAGGATTCATGACGCAAAGATCAAAAACTGCGTTTTCAACGTCGGTGATCAAGTCCTCCTTTTTAACTCAAGATTAAAAATTTTCTCTGGCAAATTGAAGTCCCGTTGGTCAGGACCATTTACCATTATTCAAGTTTTCCCGTATGGCACCGTTGAGTTATCCCAGAACTCCGGGCCAAACTCAATCCTAATCACGTGTACAGACTAAAGAAAGCTCTTTATGGGTTGAAACAGGTTCCATCGCGCGTGGTATGATCTATTGTCATCGTTTCTGCTATCCTAAGGATTCTCCAAAGGCACGGTTGATCCCACATTGTTTATTAGCAGAAAAGGCAAAGACTGCCACATCGGTTGTGAGCCGGCAAGAGACAGTAAACTTTTATCAGCCCACAGTTTTTATTATTATTACCTCCACCCTTTAAACGACTACCACATCGGTTGTGAGCCGGCAAGAGGTAGTGGTCTTATTTCGGCTTTGGTTTATTACATAACTATTATTATTATAGCCAAATTTCAAGTCCTGTGGTCTTTTAACTACCTAGACAACGGTAGCGAGCCGTCAGGAATCGGTAGCCTATTTCCCCACAACACTGACAAAACCTCGATGTGTACCTTACTTTCACCAGAAAGAATCTCTACGAAGTGATTTAAACTAAGAATCGCAAAAACCTAAAGTAACTTTATTTATTCAACAATTATATAATGTTTATTAAGCTGGTGGGAGCAAAAAGCCACAATTAACCTCTATGAGCTCTAAAGAGATCCAACTACTCTATGTTTAGCATCTAACTTATATAAAACTCTATCATTTCTTGTTCTTCGCAAATTTAAAATCTTTAATAAAAAGATCCGCGAATGCTTAGTCTAATAAAACAAGCTTAGCATATTTAAAGTCTATCATGGAAACTTGCAAACTCTTGGCTCTTTTCAAGCTAGAATTCGCGTTTTAAAGCTTCTTGTATAAAAGACTAGCAAAAGCTTAAATTTATATAAGTTAAGGGGCAAGCTAGAGTGCAACATGCTCGATCAAGTCAAAATTTATTCCTTAAAAAGACAAAACATCGTGTCAAAACACTTATTCTATTTTTGAAAAAAAAATTAATTTTGGCATATTTTTGCTATTTTTGGTGGAAAAACGGGGTTACGTGAAGACAAGGCAAATGCAAGTAAGATCAAATCGAAAGATCCCCCATACTAGAACTACACATTGTCCTCAATGTGAGACTGTCACCCCCATACTAATTTCAAGGCATAATCTAAATATTAAGGGGTCTCTACGCAAATCTAAAGCCGTTTATTAATTATGCTAATAGATAAACGTTAATCAATAAGATCTAGGATATCGTTCCCCATATATATGCATGCGAAGAATTAAAGATTCGAAGTGGACGATGGAAAAACCACGTGGAATCGGTGTCTTCATAATCCGGGCAATCCTGGACATAAAACACAAAACACGAAACACGAGAAAGGAAGAGGCGAGCCTCCTCACATCACACTTATTTATAAATATTATACTAATATACTACTACTAAGGATAAGCATGGGTTGCCACCCACGAAGCGCTTGTTTTTGATAACCGAGTCACGAGCCTGACTCGACCCCGAATTTAGTGGTCCATGGGGAAAGTTTGGAGATCCGGGACAACCATTTGTGGTATGTCCCCTCCAAAATAGTGTTTAAGTCTATGACCGTTCACCTTGAAATTTGGTCCATTAGTTTGAGATAACTCGATGGTTCCATAAGGGAAAACTTGAGCAACGGTGAACGGTCCGGTCCAACGGGTTTTTAGCTTACCCGAGAAAATCTTTAATCGAGAATTGAAGAGAAGAATTCGATCACCAACGTTGAAAACGCGATTCTTAATCTTGGAGTCATGAATCTTCTTTGTTTTCTCTTTGTAGATTAAAGAGTTCTCGTAAGCTTGATCCCGGAGTTCATTTAATTCATTCATTTGAACTTTCCGGTGATCACCCGCGGTCTTAAGGTCAAAATTACAATGCTTTAAGGCCCAATAGGCCCTATGTTCATGTTCGATAGGAAGATGGCAAGCCTTTCCGTACACAAGCTTGTAAGGAGTGCACCCGATGGGTGTTTTGAAAGCGGTACAGAAGGCCCATAATGCATCATCTAACTTATCGGACCATGAAGCTCGATTTTCACCTATGGTCCTTTCTAAAATACGTTTCAAACTATGATTTGAAACCTCCACTTGTCCACTCGTTTGTGGATGATACGCGGTAGAAAGACGGTGGGTAACTTCATACTTAAGCATGACCTTTGCTAATTGGTCATTGCAAAAATGAGTTTCGCGATCACTAATTATAGCACGAGGAGTTCCAAATCAAGAAAAAAGAGATTTTAAGAATTTAACGACGACTCGGGCATCATTAATGGGGAGCGCTTTCGCTTCAACCCATTTAGACAAGTAGTCAACGGTCACAAGAATGTACTTGTTCCCTCGAGATGACGGGAATGGTCCCATAAAGTCGATGCCCCATACGTCAAAGATCTCGCATACTTGAATTGCATTTTGAGGCATTTCATCTTTTTATGAGATTTTGCCTTGACGTTGACATGAGTGTTGCGAGATTTTGCCTTGACGTTGACAAGCGTCACACCGTGTGACCAAGTCATGGGCATCTCGATAAATAGTCGGCCAATAGAAACCAGAATCAAAGACTTTCTTAGCGGTGTAGTTGGCACATGATGTCCCCCGGTGGGTCTATTATGGCAAGCCGTGAGAGAATCTACAACGACTTCCTTGGCCGTTGAACACATCGGTCTAATCATATTGATCCGCACAAATCCTAAAAACAAGTAGGGGTCGTCCAAAGAATAATGCTTAGACATCCAAAAGAATTTGTCTCTTTTTTTGGGATGACCATCCTTTCACAATATAAATCCCCGCATGGTAATTTGCAATGTCCGGCAAACCAATGGGGTACTAATCTAATCCCCCTCAGAAAGGTAACCATCCCAAGTTGTCTCGATAGGAAATGTTTCCCGTATTTCCTTTTTTCTCAAGATCACTTGGATGGGGATATTCTAGTCTTATAAATGGTCGGGCCGCAGATTCTCCACTCCTTTTTTATCCGAATAATTAACAATCGAATTCTTGGAGTAGGAGAGTCCAACCAGAGAAATCTCGCTTAGCCGTGCTTTAGCATGAAGAATACTTTAAGAGCCGAGTGGACAGTCCGTATACACTATGGCCTTTGATAAGACTAATAGGCCAGGATTTCTCAGAAGCATACACCTAACGACTAATAATTCCTTTTTTCGTAGGTCGTTAAATGTGCTTGAGCATCCGACATGGTCTTACTTGCATAGTGTATAAGGCTGAAAATGTTTGGTCTTCCTTTCGTTGCCCCAAAAGACTGAACCTTTTCGCGTATTACTAGCGCGCACATAATTTCAATGGTAGGTCCCAATCGGGGCAAACTAAAATCGGGTCTTCGTTTAAATTTTCTTAAGTAATTTAACGCTTCAATACATTCTTTCAAAAAAAACAAATGAGGTTTTCTTTTCAAAAGAATGGGTCATCACCGTGTGATTTTAGAAAAATCTTGAATAAATCGACAATAAACCCGGCTTGACCTAAATAAAATTTCGAACAGCCTTTGGACGTAGTCGGATAGGGAGTTTAGTCTATGAACATCCACTTAGCCATGTCGACCTCAATCCCGGACATTTGAAAATCTTATGGCCGAGACTATGCCCCTTTAACCATAAATGGCATACTTCTCCCAATTTAGAACTAAGTTGGTATCTTTTCGACAACCGTTTTATAACATTTTTTCTAAATGGGAAAGGCAAGACGAGAAAAATCCCCGAAGACCGAGAAATCGTCCATGAAGACCTCCATTGTTTCCTTGATCATATCGTGGTCGTGGAAAATGGCCATCATGCACCTTTGGAACGTGCCTGGAGCATTACATAAACCAAAAGGCATACGTCGGTAGGAAAACGTCCCATAAGGGCAAGTGAAGGTGGTCTTCTCTTGGTCGTGCGGGTCAATTGGAATTTGAAAATATCCGGAAAATCCATCCAAAAAGCAATAGTATTCATTTCCCACTAAACGTTCTAGCATTTGATCCATAAAAGGCAATGGGAAATGGTCTTTATGAGTGGCATCATTAAGGTTTCGATAATCAATACAAACTCGCCATCCTGTAACTAACCTAGTGGGTATTAACTAATTATCTTCGTTTTCAACTACGGTCATGCCACCCTTCTTAGGCACACAATGAACGGGGCTCACCCACGGACTATCGAAGATAGGGTAAATCAATCCGGCATCAAGGAGTTTGATAATTTCCTTTTTGATAACCTCATGAATTTTCGGATTTACCTTTCTTTGATGTTGAACCGCCGGTTTGAAGTCGTCTTCCATTATGATATTGTGAGTATAAAAACTAGGGTCGATACCCTTAATATCGGAAATTTTCCATGCAATGGCCCGTTTGTGTGACTTAAGAACCTTTAAAAGGGCGGCTTTTTCTTCATCTTTTAACTTCTTAGAAATTATGACGGGTAATTTATTGGTTCCTTCTAAAAAAGCATATTCTAAATGAGAAGGTAAATCCTTAAGTTCGAGTTCCGGAGGTTCTTCTATTGAAGGTTTCATCATAGTAACATCAACTTGCTTAAGGTCGTCATTCTTCATCAGAGGGAGAGTCAAAGACGGGTCTTCATTTAACAATTTTTCAAGGTAAAGAATGTCTTCCTCCGTGTCGTAATAATCGTCATCTAAATTAGAAAGCTCTTCCGGGGTATGTAGAAAAGTCTTAATTTCTTTCAAAATGAAATCTCCTCCTTCAAAAGGAGTGAACGAGGGGGAAGAAAAAGCGATGATAGGATCCGAAGGAGTGGGATTGCCACTTAACGAACTATCCGAATATCCGAGCACTTCTTGAGCATACTCCTCATAAGCAACGTCTATGACATTGACTTGATTAACCGTTTCATAACTAAGGAGTATCTCGAAGATTGCCCGACTTTAAATGCAATGGCCTCATCATCGACTCGTAGAGTTAATTCTTCACCATAAACATCGATTAAGGCTCTTGCCGTCCTCAAGAAAGGTCTCCCGAGGATGAAGGGAACCCGAGGACAACATCGTAATCAACTACAACGAAGTCGGCCAGAAAATAAAACTTTCCTACTTTCACAAAAACATCTTCAGCGACACCTTTTGGATGAGCAACCGATCGGTCTGCGAGTTCGAGTGTCATGCGGGTCGAAGTGAGTTCCGGGAGCGAAAGCTGTTTCCACACGGAAAGAGGCATTAGATTAATGCTAGCGCCAAGATCGGCCAAGGCTAAGCATTCATCTAGCTCCGGAAAATCACACGGGATTAGAAACTTGCCGGGGTCTCCAAGTTTTTCGGGCAACTTCTTTAGGAGCACCGCCGAACAATTTTCATTTAACGGAGTATTTGCTAATTCGAACAACTTTTCCTTATTACTTAGAAGACTCTTAAACGTAGAAGCAAACTTCGGCATATGAAGAAGAGCATCCGTGAAGCTAATATCGAAGTGTAATCTTTGAAAGATTTGAAGAAACTTCAACATTTGATTATTAGCTTTTTTACAGAGCTTTTGGTCATTAAGCCTCAAAGGATAAGGTATTGACGGTTGGGCTTCGGAATCGGGTCTTGGACAATCGAAGGTTAGACGTGTGTGGTACTTCCTAAACTTGTATTTTGCACCTTGTCCTTTGTCGCCTCGGTTTCACGTTCCACTTCCTTCGGAGGAGGAGAAGGAGTAGGTGGAATCGTAGGTCCATTATAAGCAACACCACTTCGGGTGGTAATAGCTTTCACATCACCTCTCGGGTTAGCAACGGTATTACTAGGAAGTGATCCCGAACCCGAGGAATTTTGATTTTGCATATTAGTTAATATGTTCATTATTTGATTGTTTTGATTTTCTATCTTATTGGTTCTTGCATCAATCGTAGATTTGAACTCATTTCGCAATTCCGTCTTCATGTTAGTCATGTGAGTTTGCATTGCTCTCAAAGTAGCTTCATTACTCTTTATGTAGTTCGTTAACTCATTCGAAGGTCCAACTTGAGCTTGATAATTCGGGGCTTGAAAATTCGGAGCTTGATAATTGTTGTTTCCTTGATTGAAGTTTTGCCCTCTTCCTTGATTGTTCGGAGCTTGATAATTCGGGGCTTGAAAATTCCCTTGATTTTGATTTTGATTGTATCGGTTTTGATTATTTTGCACATTCGGTTGATTGAAACCGGGTGGTCCGAGGTAATTATTCGAGCGATAGCTAAGCAAATTACGGTCACCTTGCGGTTGGTAGGAATTACCCCCCGAATTATAGTTACCCGTAGTAGCATAAGCGGCCTCTTGAGTGTAGCCATCGGCGGCTGGGCACTCGGTAAAGGAATGGGGACCACCACAAGTCTCGCATTTCGTATCAACAGATTTGACCGATTGTATTTGTCTCATCATTTCTACAAAATTCTTATTCATTAATTCCAATTGTCGAACAACTTCGGGACTCTCGGTAGAAGTAGTAGAAGAGATATTTCTAGATGTCTCGTCTCGAGTTGCTGAAGTGTCCCAATGGTTGTGGTGAGCGGTCATGTTCTCGATCAATTCGTAACATTCTTCCGGTGTCTTTTGCATAAAAGTTCCTCCCGCTGCAGCATTGATGGTGTCCCGATGACTTAATGTCAAACCATTATAAAACGTATCAATTTGTGTAACTAAAAGCATGTTATGGTTAGGACACCGATCAATGGACAATTTATAATGCTCCCATGCCTCGAATAACGATTCGTGCAGTTTTTGCTCAAATTTCGTGATCTCGTTCCTTAACTTAGTCACCATGGAAGGAGGAAAATATTTCGAGAGAAATTTCCTCATCATATCGTCGAAAGAGTGGATGGAATTCCTTGGAAGGCGATCATACCACGCGATAGCATGATGCGTCAAGGAATATGGGAAAAGAGATAAACGAAGGGCGTCATCGGAGACCTATTTTGTTTCCATTATGTTGAGTTAATTTCCAAAAATTTATTCTATATGTTATTGGCATTGACGGCTCGCGTAAATCCGTGAAATTGACAAGTATTTTGAACTTGTTGTATCATGTGATGACGAAGTCCAAAATCCGTTGCTTGAATTGGAATCGGGGCAATTGGTCCGCCCCGTCCATCTATAGACGGTTGGCACAACTCCTCCATTGATCGGGGAGCTTGCCCGTCTCACCATCGGAGGTGGACCATTATTATTAGGAGGAGGGATTATAAGGAATGCTCATAACTTCTTCGAAGTCGAAAAGAGATGATGGTTCACCTAAATTTCTTTGTCGAATTAGACTCTCGGGGTCTCAAAGCGGAGAAAATAGATTTGAATCGTGTAGGAGTGCTCACGCACTAAAATAAAATAAAACGAAAATATTTTTGTAACCGATAATCGAACAAGTGTACGGTAGCTCTCTAGAGAAACGCACAAAGAAGCGGAGGAGCGGGTAAGCGCGAAGCGTTTTAAAAACCTTCTCCTTTCGGGTCGAAGTTCGTTGGATCAACCCTCCTTAAACCCCTTTTAAAGTTTGTAAATCTAAAGGTGAGCCATTTTCACAAGTGACACAACGGTTGTTTTTTATATATTATAAAATAAATTGAAAACAAAATATTTTTGTATTTTTATGGTTTTATAAAAATAACAAATTAAAAACGATAACTTCACGGGGAAAGGTTTAAATGCACTAACTTTCAAATACTTCGCGAAAAATCGTACACCTCATCCCCGGCAGCGGCGCCAAAAATTTGATTCGATCTAAATAGTCTATATATAATAAAATATATATCCTAAATATCTCAAATTAATTATAGTATAGAGAGTTTCCCGTTTAATATAAAATTGCTTGAGGACAAACAATAGTATATTTCCCGAGTGTCGTATCCCGACGAGAAGTGAATTTGAATTTCACGAAAGTATTTTGTTTGATGCTCGAATACCCAATATTTTTTTGTTTTTGATTTCTAATTCTAAAATCGCAAAGGGAAGCAAGAAAAAACAAGTAAACAATTAAGGCAACTAATGAAAAACGTTAACGGGAATTTAAAAACGCGACATTTAAGCAAGTAAATCAAAATTTAACCCTAAAAATGTTTTTTTTTATTTTTTATAAATCCTAAATGACTAAAAATAATTTTAAAAAAAAGAATTATATTTTTTTGACTTTTATTTTATTTATTATGAATTAAAAACAGTTTTAATCTAAATTAAATATTAAAAATAGTAAACTAATTATTAAATATCTAGAAAAATTATGAAAAGTACTATGAACTAATCTAAACTTAGGAAAAATAAAAAGGGAAAATAAGCTGAAACAAATAAGCAGTTATAAAGCAAATAAGCTTAAAACCTAAAAATGTCTATAACAATTAAATGACACAAAGAAAGAAATGAAAAAGACCCCAGGGCAGTTGGTTAAGTGTTGTGTGTGTAAGGTGTTGAGTGTGAAAGGGAGAGGTCACAGGTTCGAGTCCTGTGACCATCTCTTTTTACAAAACATTTTATTTTTAATTTTCTTTTTGAAAAAGCTAAAAAAATAAGCAAAATAAAGAAACTTTAATAAAAGGACTTTTAAAAAACCTTAAAAATAAGCTAGAAAGAGCTGAATTAAAATGACAGTTAGCTTATTTAGATTTTGACAAATAGAGAAAACTATTAAGACTTAATAAGCTCTATCATGACAAAAAAGCTAAACAATAACCAATAAGCTAGAAACAGATTAAATCCTAGACTTACTAAGCAATAAGGAATGAAAATAAGCACATAAAATAATCTAGAAGACTACCAAAAGGCTTAAAGACATAGGACTTTTAAAACATATTCTAAGACTTATGATAAATTTTAAGCTAGAATTAAGGACACATAAGCTCTAACCATGAGCCAAAAACTTCAATCTGATTAAGACTAATACTAAGGGGACACAAATAAGATAAACTTAAGAAAAATATACAAGTTAATAAGCTAGAAAGGGACTTGAAAAAGCATGACAGACTACACTATTTTTGGCTTTTTGGTTTTAAAAGGCAATTTACAGACCTAATTTAAGCTAGATTAAGCTAATTAAATTTAAGAAAAACCTTAAACAGATCAAGCTTGTACCCTAAAGAGCTTATGCTACCAATTTTAAACCCTCAAATAAGCTTAATCTAACTTAGATTTGCTCTTGAAGACTGGATTTTGAACCTTTTCTCTTATGACTTTTACTTGATAAATGAACCTTTTCTTAGACAATAAAATGAACTTCTAACAACAGATTAAGAACTTATCACAATAACTAGACTCAATAACATTAAACCTAAAATAAGCAAAAAAAATTAACCTCTAATGATCTTCAATGATAATCCTAAATACTAATCCTACATAATATGATTCAAAATCAAAGGACAATTGCTCATTTAAACAAAACTTATACTACTGCATTTTAGATTCAAATCTAACACAAAATTAACACAAAATAGCACTCTAATAAGATCTAAACTAATAAGCTAATTTAGAGAGCAAGAGTACCACAGATACAAAACACTAATACACTAGACCTTAAACTAGAGAATTAAACTTTTACTACTTATTAAAACTATCTTATAGGCTTAATTTAAGCTTATCAAACTTGGCTTAAAGGCACAAACCAATCAAACAGTACCAACCAAGGTTAGTACTGCTTGTGCCAAACACCCCTTAATAAGTTTGAACAACATTTTTAAACTGATTTAGACCTTATTAAGCATGTAAAACTGAAAACAGATTAAGCATAACTATATTAAAGGACTTTTAAGCAACTAATTCAAAATAATAAGCACAAACCAATAAGCTAGCTTATAAACTGATTATGCTATTTATGAGACAGTTTTTACACTATATTTAACTAATGAATTTAAAACTTAAATAGAATTATTAAACTACTAAGATCTAAGCATATGAGCTAGAATAAGCAATAATCAAGAACAGATTAAGCAAATAAGCAGATGGATAAGCAGAACAGATAATAAGCTACAAATAAAGAGTAAAAGAAGAATACATTGATCCTAGCTCAAACAAGGATAAAAATGCTCAAAGGAGCTATTCTACAAGCTTCAGCTTGTTATAAACAAGCTGGTAGTATCCATAAGCCCATCCCAATCTGGCTTATCATCCAAAACATAAGCTAAGGTAATTTTGAGTGATTTTGAAGTGGATGCTTATTCAGTTTAAGCTTTAGGTTAACCAAACTGAATAAGCAGAAGCTTAAATAGTAAAAACAGCTTAATGAGCTTATTAGCTTATTATTATTTAAGCTTAAACCATAATTGCATTTAAGTAAAGACAGAATTTAAGGTGAACTTTAAATGAAAATGACTTTTATTAATCTTAAAAGAGGATTACAAACTGCTTGAAAAGAGAAATTACATTAAAGAAAACAATAAGCTAAGATTACATAATAAGCTACTAAAAACTATTTTAAGCTAAAATCCTACACGACTTGCTCTGCTATTTATAGCTGCTGAAGGAATGTTCTAGGTCCATGAGACGCTCCCCTATCTTCAATCCTGCCCCTTGATTCTTGATTAAATCCCACGCAATCATTGGAGCCCTTGGATCAAGTGCCAGCTAATATCAACCAATCATGGCTTTGGGGATTGCCAGCGTGGATATGCGAGTGTTAGAGATGTCAGGTTCTAGAAGCATACGAGCGTGTGTGTAAGGAGTGGATTGATTTTTACCCCGTGCGTGTGTTTTGTGTAAAAGAGGGTGAAGGGAAAGGTGAAAAAGATGTACAGTGTTTTTGACTTTTGTTTGACCCCGTGTTTATAAGAGTTAACTTGGATCAGGATTATGGTATTGGGCTTGGACTTGATTATTTGGGCTAGGAAAATGATAAGAGTCTATGGATTTGAGACTAAGTATATATAAGTGGGTTAAGGCTTAAAGGTTTATAAGGATACAAGATTAGTGGGCTGACCCGACCCAATAAAATGGGTACAGGTTGGCCCATAAATAATGTATATGCCTTCGGCTTCGTATTTTAACACTCTATCCATTCCCGTGCTCGGTTTTGTCCGTTTTGCTTTGTTTTTTTGTCTTTTTGTGCAATATCCGTTACCTTCAAGACACAATTCACAATACAAACGAATACAATGCATTTTTTTGTATTTATTGGTCATTATTAGTCTTTTTAGCTAGTTTTATTAGGTAAAAATTATGTGTAATTAAGCACATACGAGTAAAAAACCATGGTTATAAAAAAAAGCTTATAAAAATAATTTCTTTTTAGAATCTCCATCTTCAGTTGCAGCAACAGTTACTTTTACTAAACATACCCCAAATAAAGTCTAGTTTGGCCCGTTTGTTAGTATAACTCAGACACTCGGTTAAAGCTGAATTTTTTTAATCTTTATTTTTATAGAAAATTGTATATATATATCCTTCCAAAAGCTTATAATTACATATATACCCGACAAAACTCATAATTACGTATATATTATTTCAAAAACATAAAAAATATTATATATATCCAAATATTATTTTATACATATAAAAAATAAAATAACACATGATAATTATATTTTAAATCTAAAAGATCAATTATACCCTCATTGACGAAGGTAAATTATACTAGGGTTAAGTCTATTAAATAGAAACGTACTTTCCAAAATTTACAGTTCTAGTAAACACACTTGTTTTATTACTAATATAGACAGTATAACTTTCAAAATTTTAAATTTATAGTAAATATCCTTGGCTGTGACCGGGTACAACCGGTAAACTTGAAAAAATGACCGACACGTCAGCTTTTTTTATATTTTTATTTAATTATTAAGATTACATGGAATACCCTACATGTTTAGATTTCCTAGTTGGATTATTTGTCACTGAGTATAAATATAACATCTGATAGCGTTGACTATTATCATTTTCCCCTCAATTTGAGATGAAACCCTAGATCTCAGAAATCCAATTAAACACTTGTTTATTAATTATTGCTTCAATGGGTAGAGCTAAAGGTAAGTTTTATCTCTATTAATTGTTAACATTTGTTTTTTACTGATTATGAACAAATGGATAAGGAAAGAGAAAGACAAAACAAAGAAGAAAGAGAATGGGAGGAAAGGAATGATTATTTCAATCCTAGCAACTGGACTGATGATGAAAGCATGGATGTTGATGCTTACAACAGAAAAAATTCCTCAGTCAACTTTAATGCTTTTACTCAAGAATCTGTCATCAATGATCCATCACATCCAATACTGTCAACAGAAGTGCAAGTAGGTGATGGTCAAGTTACTGCAAGTGCTGCAAGTGATGCTGATGTTGCTACAAGTGCACAAGACAAGAACAAAGGTAAAGCTATTCAGGAAGGAAGCAATTCAAAATCTTCTGCAAAACCAGTGAGGAAATCTAAAAGGCTAAGGCAAGAAGAACCACAACCATTCAGGATCTATGTCAAGAATAGAGGAAGATCAGAGAGGATAGCTAAACTTCAAGGCAAAAACTTCAAATTTGATGCTCAAGGTACAGGTTCAACACCTGATAAAGCCTTTGATGTGTTTGAATTTGAATGATTTCTATCCTTTGTTGCTTTTACCAAGTGTGGTCAAGTTGTAATGATACTTTAATATTTTGGTGGTCCTGAACTGTATTCTCAAAACATGCACTCTATGATACTTTATCTTTTGCACATGCTTGAGATATGGACCTTATGATAAACAATGAAACTATACCCCACATGTTTTGGTAATGCAACTTGTTTATTCTTGTCTTTTAGATTGTTGTCTGTTTGACTGTATTGGTAATGCAATCTTTGCTGCATACTTATACTTTACAGTATTACTATTTCTATTACACAAATACACAAGCTATACACAATACACAAACAAATGTACCAAAATTTAATGTAATTCGTTAATTCATCATAGGTTAAAACAGTTACTAGTTACTACAACATCAAACCCTACCATCATCACCACATCAACACTTACTTACTAGTTAAAACTACAACAAACCTTACAGACAACCCTTACTATTTAAACATTAAACTACACCAACATGAACACTTAACAAAACCTAAAAAGTTTTTATATATTTTTTAAAAAAAAATACAAACCTACAACAAACCCTACCATCATCACCACAACATCAACTTGCTAACTTGGCTTCACATCTATTTCATTTGCAAAGACAAGAACACACATATGACAAAGGCAAAAAAAGTAGACTTTCCAAAAAAGTTAAACCCCCCTGGCTTCACATCTCCTAGCGAGCACCATTTTCAACAGTTCACTTTCAACTCTTCAATCCTTGCTTAACGGTAAACCTTATTATGCACTATGTCCTGTGATTAGGTTTAAGGATGAAGTACATCTCATACTAATGCATCCTGTCCATCATGAATCAATCCAGGATCATACCATTCCCATATCCACACCTTCTCTTACCTGATAGAACGATTAAATGCAACATCAAATCTTCTTGATGGATGGTTTATGGTGTCCATGATTTAACACCCTTAGTGGAAACCACATCTACATTTGGCTTCAGCAAGAAAGGAAACATACTCGAATCGGGTTATGATCTTGAATAGGGTTTGATTTGATTAGGTTTTAATTTGATTATATTTTGATTTTATTAAGGTTTGATTTAATTATGTTTTTGATTGGGATTGAGATATGTTTGGATTAGGGGATCGAAGTGATGTAAATAAAGCCTTAAGGGTCCGGTTACAAACAGATGGTATACTACCAAACGAAACAATGAATATCCAGGGGGGGAGTGAAAAAAAAATAAAAATATTACATGTCCTTTTTTAATGACGTGAAAATCATTCTGGTAATATTAGTAAACTTGTCCCAAAACAAAAAGTTATACTGTCTATATTAGTTTTAAAACAAGTGTGTTTACTAGAACTATAAATTGTGGAAAATACGTTTCTATTTAATGGACTTAACCCATTATACTAATATGTTATGATAGTGTTTTCCATCATTGTTGATTCTATTCGTTTGCTCAAATGATGTTCTTGTTATTTGATCGATTCATTGTTATTGTTTAATTTTCATCATTAATAAGCCAAATCTTATGCAAGTTAAAAGTTAAAACCATTTCCTACCAGCATCTTTGATTTGTGGACCGGCTTTCACTGAAAGCGTTTAAAAAAAATTATCTCTGCAGACAATTAGTGTGATTACAAGAAACAAATGTATGATTTTCATCAGAATTTTTTGGCTTATTCATTTATCGATTAAACTAACTCATGGAATTTCAGTTGCTTCCTAAAGACTTGTTTATGTTAATGTGTTTTGCAAGGGTAATGAGAAATAACGAGTTGGCATATTGCCCGCGCGTTACGGCGGGGGCTCTTTTGTAATCGGAATTTATATATATATTCTGTAATTCAAAAACTTATTTATAACAAATGTGTTACGTGCACCTTATAGTAACAAATGTGTTACGTGCACCTTATAGATATTAAATGTACATATTAGTAATAGTAATGTTTTTAACATTATTGGACGGTGTCTTTTTTTTGAACAAATTGGAATGTGTCTTGACACACATTTTATGTAGTGCATGCACCATCCAAACTATCTTCATATTGACTGCGTGTACAAATAATAACGAATAGTCTCTAAAAAAATGATAAAGAAAAGAACCTAATATAATGGCTCACGATAACAGTCCAATGAAAAAAGCCTAGCCCGTACTTTTTTTGTCGCCACTTGTAAGGGAGATTAGGATGTAGATAATAAGAGCAAGGTTAGAATAGATATTTTACATTTAAAAAAGAAATTATCATGTATTTTAAAATTTAAATGTGTATAAAATAAGAGTTGGGATATATATGACATATTTTGATATCTTTGAAATTGTGATTTTTGCTTAGATATATATGGAATTATAAGCTTTTGTGACGCAATTTTTTTTTTTTTTTTTTCTGTTCAAAACAGGAAGTCATGAAAAGTTATAATAGATTTCTTTACACTAAAAAACTCTTCTACTTAAGTTTTTTCTTTCACGTGAATGGTTTACTTATTTTTGCTCAACAATCAGATTTGTCACTACCACATAGAGGCCTAATTAGAGATAAAAAAGAAAAAAAAGTGAGCTGCTAATCGTTACACAAACATACGCATACACACACAAGGTTAGATAAAGTTGGGGGCCTTCACAATTTTAGGGCTTAAAGCCCTAACTTTACTAGACTTTGAGCCACCATGTAGCGATGAACCGTTATCTCTTCAGAAAGATCTGTAAAGCCTTCATCACTACAGCATCCCCTTTTCGTTATCAAGTAATACAGTATTGTAGCAATTGGAAATATGTATCGTGTGGTCATGCATAAGTCATAGCAACGTCCATTAATGCTATGTTGTTGGAGATATATTTCATATTTTGCTAAACTGAATATTATAACGAATAATAAAATGTTTTTGCATTAGCTAAAATCATAATGTCTCCACGCAAACTAAATATATTGTCTTCATTTACAAAGTATTAGTAAGACAAGAAATTGCCCAAAAGTATAGAAAAAACCACATGGTTAATGCTATGATAGGCGATGGTATCATACTGCATTCGACTACAGATACGGATTTTGATTTTGACATGAAAACAACAAGAAAATTAAGTTGGAATCACATGCAAATACGACTATACAATAGTGTAAACCAAAATAAAAACAAATATATACTTGTGCTAAAATTGTTACCGATATATTTGGATTAAATACTTGCAAATTAAATAAAAGACTTGCATCATAATTAAGCAATAATTTACCAAGCAGAAAAATCGGCCACTAGTACTACTAATCGCGCGATTTGATATTGTTAACATCAGACTGTTTAAGAGGCTTTAAGATGAAGTCTTGAGCTCCCTTTTTCAAACACCTATACATCAACATAATTTAAAAAACAAACCACCATCAAATATTATCATAAATTACTTAGTTTTAACATGAGATTTGTATATAATAAAGCTAGATGATGATTACTTCTTAATACGAGTTGGGATATTATCTGATGAGACCACGATTACTGGGATGGCTTTCGTGTCCGGTGATTCCTGTTACAAAACAAAAGGAATACATAACACTATAATGTGGTTGAATGTTAGTTCCATCTTTTTTAAGGATTCAGATATTTTAGATTACCTTAACCCTTTTAAGGAGCTCGTATCCAGTCATTCCTGGCATACAGTAATCCGTCACAATTAGATCTATCTTCAGTCCCTGGCCATTATACATTTATAATTAAAATAAGGAACTTTAATATAGGTGTCTTACTTACCAGAAATGCATGTTTGAAGAAGTTGGGAGACATGTAACTAAATGTAATTTGTACCATTACGTCCATTAACTACTAGTTTCAATTTAAGACAACGTGTCGAAAATTTCATACAAAAACTTACTTGGTAGTTGATATTGGCGAGTGCACCTTCTCCTTGACTTAGAAGCTCTAGTGCCTTCTGCCCGCTTTCGGCAGGAGTCACTACCACAAACAAAATATGACCATATTAGTATCTATTAGATAGCACTCGTTCGGAGACTATTCTTTTTTAAGTTTTTGATAATAAAAGTATAAATGGCGGTTGGTTGAGTATGTAGTTTGGTGTTTAGTTTGTGATACTTTTACAATATAATGTCCTTCAGTTTTAACTACTGACACACATAATTTCTTTCTTCAATACATTGGCATAACTTTCAGTTCATTTTTCTACTGTCACTGCCAAATACAATGGATATCGGATTTGGTATGAGGTAGAATGACAATGGATATGAAAAAGTGTATGATTACGATTGTTTATGTTTGGATGACAAAATATGGTATGAAAAAAGTGTGTAGATATTTGAATTTTATAGTGGAAAAGAGATGGGTCCACGGAATGGATTTCATAGACACCGAATTGGTGAGTAATGAGTCTATGACTATGATATACTCATTTTATTTCTGGGCCCCCTAAACAAACATCTTTAATCACTATGAAACCCATAACCCTATTCCTATATACCCATAAACGCACCCTAAGTTGTTTCTTATTGAGCTTGTTTAAGTAGCAGGCCAGGTCATGTTCAATATCGATATATTTGAGTAGAGGTATCGAGATCAACCCATACTTTGTTCACGAAATCGACGCCTAAACGTGTAAGTCGATTGATTTGAAAATTCAACTATTCAAGCTATAAATTTAACTATAGATTAATGAACCAAAAGTTATGCAAACCGCAAAGGTATTAAAAACATGTATATAGTATAGCAATCTAATACTACACATTATATTTAGTGCGTGTTTGGTTTGTCAAAGGAATCACTATGGGTTCGGGAATGGGTATGGGTTTTGTAAACCCACCACCCCGGTGGGTTTAATGGGTTTCATACCCTTTTTCATAAATCAAACCATCAACCAAACATGTTATTTGTATTGAAACTCATTCCTCTATTGCCATACCCATAAACCAAACACCCCTTACTTTATGTTACTGTCAAAGTGCAATTTATACAAGTATTTTTCTAACTTGTGCCCTATGGGCACATGTTAAGGAGGTGTTATTTTTTGAATTGTAAGTCATTAAAAAAATGACACGCAGTCGGTAGGACCTACTTAACATATGCCTCTAAGGCGCACAAACAAAAAGAGAGGTGATTTGCACACTCAAATTATTGTGTCATGACGTTTATACCCTTAACATATATGTCTTGAATTGTACACTCCACTAAATAATATAGGGGCATAAATGTCAAAAGACAAACATTTTAATTTTTGAGTGTGCAAATCAAATTATGAAGTGTGCAAATCATTTACCCTTCATACAATTACGTGTATTAAATATGATTTATAAGTACACAGTTGCTTCTTTTGGAAAGATTTTGTCATGTGACTAAAAACATCATGTTCAATGAACTTTTATGGTCCCTGATTCATTCCTGTTTATCCTTCGTACCCCTTTTTCCAGATCTCTATACCAAGTATAACCAACAAATTATCTAAGTTTATTCACTTACTTTTTGTCCCTTCTATTTAAGATGAAATGCATGTGTACACTATCAAGTTCTTTTGCTTCATCCATCATCAAAATATTGGTGTAAGGATATGATATTTGGAAAATGTGTATAGAATTGCTAATCGGCTTACCAATTTTGGATGCTAACAGTATTTATAACCACTTAGATTTACCAGAGTACATACTACCTTTATAAACTGCTTACATTGTCTGATATAAAAAAATTACAGTAATCAAATAATAATCAGTTTTAGTATCTGGTTCCAAAAGTCTTCAGACATTTTTAATAGAATGAAATCAGTACAAAATGAGAGCAAGTAAATTATGAAACCATACCTTTCCATGCAGAGTTGGTGAAAAGCCTTTCAGCGATTCTACGATCAACCATATTGTCATCAACAACCATAACATGAGGCCTTTCATCTTCTTTAACTTCATTCATTTCAACTTTTGACGATGAAGCCATGATCAAATGAACTCGTTGCGTGTTTCTTTATCTTTCAGCGAGCAACAAAGAATTACACCCGCAATGCTTTTAAAAGCAAGACAATGTCTATTTTTGTAGTATGTTAACAAAACAAAATCAGAAAGAGTATGTGTTGGAATATTGTAGATTACCTGCACATAGAGTGTAAAGTGTGAACTCCTAATTACTAAAAGCAGAAGCAGTGTGAACACCCGGTCACTAAATAGGTGAGTTGATTTATATTGTCAACGAGTTTTGAATAGTAGTGTTAGACTTGTCACGTTAGCCTAGAGAGCCCGCTTTAACGGCTAAATGAGTGAAAATTTAAGGTGATAGATGAAACACACAAGCTTGAGAGAATAATGCATCTAGCTTTGCATGCATTTCAGAGAGTATGCTAGATAAGAAAACGAGATAAGTAATGTGGGATACCTAAAAATATAAAGGGTTCATGAGCACGAGCTTTCTTTTAAAACTTGGTTATCTGTTTTTTTAATTTTCCGACTAATGTATCTATCTCGTCAGTCCGTACAAACCCAATATCTAGTGCTTTTTACACTGTAACATAATGTATCACGTCAAAACAAACTTATGTAATGACAAATTAACTGAGTTCGTCTATTTCTGTAAAGGGAGTATGTATGATTTCAGCATCAACCTCATTAGTCAGGCCCCCACCTGCACTCGCAGATGATTACATCTGTCATTTATATGAAAACGGATCACACTTTCTATATAATACGTATTTCCATTTTCAAATAAAATTGTTTTTATCCCTGATGTTCAAATTTGCATATATGGTTAAAAGACGAGTGTTGATTGGCACAACACTATGATACAAAAGAAAAAGGATAAACTGTTGGTCCCTTGACTTAAATTCAATTGCGAATTTCGTCCTCAGATAACGAATGTTGATGTCGTTGATCCTTAATGTCCAGTTTTGGTGCATGTTTGGTCCCTCAAGCCCCGTTATACGTAATTGACGTTAATTTGACTCCTATTTGACTTTCCAACAATGGACTTTTTTGTAATTTCAATTTTTTTTTATTATTTCACCGTTTGTCCTTGACTTGGAAGTCTATACAGTAACCTTAAGTGAGGCATCTTTTGTTTTTTTTCACTTACACAATTGGCTCGTGAAGCAGTTTTTTTGGCTTTTTCCCATTTAATAACACTACGATCATTTCATTTTCGTGCTTGGTTCATAGTGAGGAATGATAATGGTAAAAGCAAAAGTGAAACAACACCCCTAGTAATAGTAGGTGTAAAATGGAAATTGTCAAGTACAATAATTAAACCACTAGGAAGAACTAAATCAAAAACTACCAATAGCTTCGACGGCTGCACGCATTTCATTGCCCACGTACATACTCAAAACTCCATGTTTCATCTTCCTGTTTTCCCTAAGACCCTGAGAAGTATTACATATATGAGTATCACGGCCGGTATCATACACCCAAGATTTATTAAGAAAAGAATAGAGTTCTATTGTGAAGATACCTGAAGTACTAGCCCCGCTAGTATTTTTCTTCTTCAACTCAGCTAGATAGGCAGGACAGTTCCTCCTCCAGTGACCCACCTCCTTACAGTGATGGCTAATCGAGTCTTTTTCTGGATTGTCTCTCTTTGGTGGCGGAGGGATCTTCGGTTTTGGAGCATAAGTAAGCTTAGTCTTTCCTTTGCCTTTTCCCTTGGCACCTTGTGGTTTTTTCTTGTCCTTCTGGATCTTTCCTCCTTTAATAGCAAGTACAACATGAGTTTCAGCCTTTTTAGAAAGCCCTTTCTTAGTCAGCTTGAGCATAACATGTAGCTCAGCTATAGTCTTCCCCATGCTATGCGTATTTGTCACACCCCGACGATGGCGGAAACACGAGGCGTGACAGAGGATTGATCGTCATACCACATGATACAATATTGAGAAATCTAAATGCATATCAAAAGTGTCACAACGTCCTCCGACGACAAGTATGAAAACTTGTGTCAAATTAGTCGATGAACACAACACATAGTTCAAATTTATTACAAACCAACTCCTAACATGAGGGTAAAATAAGTCTAGAACAATCTAAGAACATCAACATAAAAACAAGTCTAGAATACAATCCTCCAATAGTGATCCATCGCGGGATAGCTTATGTCTCTAAGGCATTCTATCTTGAACTTAACGAACAATTGCATCACCTAAAAATGATACTCGAAAAGGTCAATATAAAGTTGGTGAGCTCGTAGGTTTAGAGGTAAACCCAGTTGCTGTGCTATAATTTAAGTAGTGAACAATTGTGCAATATGAAAACAGAATGCATGCAATAGTATTTAGAATTTTGACATAGAATCACATGACATCATAACATTCAACCCAATCAACAATCCATAGTATTCCACGCGCTTATAGTCCTCCGAACCTATCGCCTACCAGCTGGAGCTACACAGTCGGCTAAAATAGTCCTTGCATAGAGGTTCACATAAAACTTATGCACAAATAGTCCTCATGACATTCACATAACAATCATATGCACATAGCATTGTCTAAAAGAAATAGAAGTTTTGCACAGATGAAAAAGCAGTATAAAATGGATTTTGAGTATCATTTTCCCCCAACAAAAAAAGAGTTAAAAAGATGGGCTACGAGAACTTACCTTAACAAAGATAACAAGTAGCAGAGAATATGATAGTCAAACAACAGCGTACAACGGCTTCCAGACACGACCTAGCAATTTGACTGATTTAGAATATGCTTGAAATGGGTATTTGGATATGATGCATATGAGTTTTAAAAATGTTTTCGTATTACTGGTTTTAGCGGTATTGGTTGCGTAGTGGTTGGTGATTTAGACGCGAATGAGATATACTATGTATGTACGTTAGATACTATACACTTATACTATTTAAGAAAATAGATAAGTAAAATAACAATGCTTAGATAATCGATATTTATAAGTATACTCCGGTAATTCATCCGGTAACCTCGAGTTTTCTAGTTTAAATTGTATAGATTATATGTAAAGACACGTTTTTATTACGCAAAACCATTTATAAAAGTTTTATATTGTATACAATTATAAAATAAACTTTTTTGTCTTTTGGTCGATTTATTAAAATAATAATATTTTATTATCTCGTCTTTTTGTCGGGTTTTCAAGAAAGTAGAAATTTTGTAAAATATTTTAAGTATAATATTTTTATAAAATTTCGACATGACCCGTTCGTTTATAAAATGCTTTCCAAGGTTTTTAAACCTCATTTTCCAAACGTTTTCCCTAAAACAATCAATTCCTACAAAACAACCAAAATTCACATTTCGCGACATTCATCAAGACGCATTTCCCTAAACGACTATCTAACTATCCTACTATATATGTAAGTAATAATCCCTTTCAAAAGTTTGTCTTAGTCGTTAAAAATAACTAGTTTTCACATATTGGGCCTTAAGGCCCATTAGTAGTCTAAAACGACATTATTAGGTTTTTAAAACCGACTTAGGCCAAATATCAAGCCCATTAGTAAATGTAAGTTAGACGAATAAGTCACAACATAAGCCAAGGCTCACGAACCAAGACCAAGCCATGGTTTGGCTTAGCTTATTGGGCCGTGGCCCCTTAAGCCTAAAATAAGCTATCTGGAGCTTATTTTTAAGCCTTTAAGCTACACGAGTCCTTAAATATCAAAATAATCCCTAAACAAAAGTCATGAAAATAAGCCAAACCACAATAAGGTCCATAATAAGCCGTGACTTATTGGGCCGTGAGTCGTATAAGCCCAAAACCAATTACATATAGTTTTAAATAAGCTAATAAGCTACGTAGTGCTTTTAGATATAAAAATAAGCTATCAAAATAAGCTATAAAAATATGACACAAGAGGTAAATAACCAAAAACACTTCTTTTTTATTCTTGTGGTTTTCGAGCCTAATAAGCCAAAAATAAGCTCACTAAAGCTTATCAATAAGCCAAATAAGCTACAATCTATAATAAGCAAATAATGTCACTTCACCAAATGACCAACCCTTGTTTCCTTTTTTCTGTTTGTTCGAACCCAAACGCACCCTATATGGTGTTTCGTATATTTTTCGTGTTTGATTTTGAGAAAACAGACCGTACAACTAACATCTATGCATCATTAAGCTTCTAAAAGTACAAGAATTTTTTAAATAAATGATAATTTACAAAGAGGGTTTTGAAGACGAGATCGACACGAAACCGACAACCCAAACATTATGTTTTATATATCCACGCCTATTGAAATCAACCCGATAATGTTTAAACCTTCATGTTTCTTGATCAAAATCAAAATAGAAAGTGTGTGTGTGTGTGTTGTATGGGTTCGGGTGAAACAAAGAAAAGGAAGAGAGAAAATGTGTAGTGTGCGTTTTTAAAATGATGTGAAGTGTGTGTATTTTGGAATCAAATGGACAAGGTATAGTACCAAGGGGAGATACACTAGCTATAATCAAGCCTTGTGGTTCCCCTTGTAGGGCTCGAATCGGTGGCATCCTAGGTGCGTTTTGGCTCTTGTCGGGTTACTTAACGACCATAACTTGTGATTTAAAATGTGACTCGAAGTTTTCTAGTATTTTTATTGGATTCAAAAATAAATTTGCATGAACTTAGAATATTCACACGGTATGTTTTATAGTTAGTTTATTTATATTAAGTATTGAACATTTACGAACGGGCCGTAAAGCGTTGTTTGACATTTTAAGCTGTTTGCAGGACAAACCTCCCGGGAAGTGATCAAATAAGATTGTAAACCTCTAAAAAGGTTTAATATATAAAATAAAAGATTTATTGACTAAAGAATATATAGATTGACTACCGTCAACACGGTAATTGCTAACGGAAAATGATAAAAGTCAGAAAGTCAAAGGACTTAAATAGAATATCATGAAACTAGAAAATCCGCAAGGGTTACAGTATTGTAGTTCTGAACGAATTGCTCATAGTCCTTGTTGAGAGAATTCAAGATAAGAATGACACCAAGTTCCTCTGACTTAGGGTAACCAAGGCGCTCCAAAGTGTCTAAGTAGCTCTACGTCTTCAAGAGATAGGAGCTCACCGACTAACCATCCTCCTGTTTGCAAGCATGGAATGTAATGAGGTGTCATTTTATACACTATTTTGGGGCCATTTAACCCCCTAAATCATGAAAATATGCCCATATTATGTGCTTAATCGTTTGTTTTGATGTTTTTAGCACTTGGATGGCATTTGGAGGAAATACACGTGACTTGGGCTTATTTGGAGAAGAAACGGACAAGACTACAACTCTACACCATTTATCTTGAAAAATTGTGCTTACAGAGCGTGGAGACGGCGTCGCAGACTTTAAGCGACGACGTCAGGATTATTAAGGTGATGATGTTAGATATTTGACGACGGCGTCAGAACGTAGCCAACCAAAAGAAACCCAAGAAGATTAATCGGGATAATGGCGTCACAAGATAAAGATAACCATTCGACTTGCGCGCGAAGTAGTATATATTGTTTTGATCATAACTCCTTCATACGAACTCGGATTTAGGCGATTCAACTGCCCACGTGATCGCGATGAGAAAATCTACAAGATTCTAAAAAAGGTCGTGGAAACGGCGTCGCTAGAATTCTAACGCCATCAGAACAAACCGACCTAGGGTTTTCCTATAAATATAGCATCATAGCTTCGTTTTTATCAAGCCCCCAACCCTAAGTCTGATTCTAGGGTTTGGGTAGGTGTTATTTTAGCAACTTAGAAGACCTAATTCATTCTATAAACATCTTGTAATGGTTTGATTATCACTTATATCTTAATTCATGTCTTCAATTCTGTTTGTTGATTATGATTTCTATTGTTTGAGTATGCTTGGCTAATTCATCTAGTATTTATTTGGGTATGCATGAAACTTGTCATTAGTTGATTAGATCTTTTTGTTTGTGACAGATTCAATGAGTATAATTGATTATAATTTACAATTCTTGTTTCCTATTGCTTCTTGTTGATGGATGTGCGTGTTAGGCTTTAGAAAACTAGCCATGATATATTAAATTGGCATAGACGTCTAGAGAAACGCGAGTGTATAGAAAGGATACCATCGGTAACAGTCTTCATACTATCTTACTTGTGTGTTGCCCTAACAAAATATTACATAAACAGCTGGTTCGTGTAATTCGTTCATGAAGTAAGAAATACTTACACATTACATCTCAAGTATGACAAAGCAATAGATAGAATTGGATAGCTAGGAAGGAGTAGTGCATCCTAGGTGAATACGCTTCGTTGTATAATTTTTTTTAGTTTATTTTATTGCAATTAGAGTAGTCATTAGCTAAATCAAACCCCTTCAAACCCGAGACTTTACTTGCTTTCATAAAACATAATAAATACAAAATTGATCTTCCTTCAACCCCTAGACCTTAGTGAACATTCAATTCGGCCTTCACAGTGTTATTCCCCTAGAGAATGATAACAACCCCCCGAGTCTTGCCTATACTACGCTGCAACGATTAGGTACATTGCCTAGGGAGTTGTAAAACTTCTTGTTGAAGTCCTACGACTATCGCATCAAGTTTTTGGCACCGCTGCCTGGGAATAGTTAAGTTTCAAACTTAGTTTGGCTTAGTTATACTCGCTTGAATCCTTTCAAGTAAGAATTTTATTTCCGTATATTAGCTTTCTTGTAGTCTATCTTTTCTTTGTATTATTTGTTATTCATTCTCGTCAACCACCATAAGAGACGCGAATCCTATCCGTACTCTTGGAGATTACTCCAAACCTAGCTACGAGGGCTACATGAATACCATTGAGCTCCCCATAGGGAACAATGTGGTACCTCTTCGATCCGACACCATCCGGTTGGTGCAAAATGGATGCTCATTCCACAGACTTCGGTCTGAGGATCCAAACCAACACCTCAAGGATTTCTTAAAACTTGTGGACTCACTTGACCTAGACGGTGAAAATAGGGAAAGAACGCGCATGCGTTTATTTCAATTTTCCTTTTGCAATCAAGCTAGTAATTGGCTTGAACGTCTTCCAGCAGGATCCATCACCACATGGGAGGATCTTACTACTCGTTTCCTTGCTCAATTCATTCCACCAGGAAGGACTGCAAAACTCCGCAACGATATCCTTATGTTCCAACAACATCAAGGAGAATCTATCTCAGAAGCATGGACTTGTTTCAAGGACTTACTACAAAAAGTCCCTCATCATGGCATCGATCTTTGGCTCCAAGTCAAATTTTTTTATGACCATGTCAATCCCGTCACAAGACGAACCATCGATCAATTGGCCGGTGATAAGCTTCGTGACCAAAACGTCGAAGGATCCTGGGCATTATTAGAGGACCTCACCCTCTATGACAATGAAAGTTGGAACGACCCAAGGGATTTAACTAAGCCGGTCAAGGCAATCTATTTGCCTCAAGATGTCCCGAGTACATCCAACCGCCTCCTCATCGAGCTCGAAAATCAAGTTCAATGCTTGATGGAAGCTCACATTGCTCCGATGCAACCTACTCAAGTGAACAAGATCACTTCCTCATGTGAGATCTATAGTGGCCCCCATGACACTCAGTACTGCATGGAAAATCCTGAACAAGCCTTTGTTGAATATTCATCCTCGCATAACAACAAAGTAAGAGGTAGGCAATTCACTACTAACCCAGGACCAAGAAACTTCAAAGATGCCACCAAAACCTGGAAGGACAAACCAAACTTTAGCTGGGAACGAACTCAATCCTTCACAAGCCCACAAAAGGATCGTTCTCTACCTATTCCTCTAGTTACCCAGCAAAGCTTGAAAGAACACTGAGAGAGTTTGACTCTTATCAAGAGAGGAGATTATCCAGCCTTGGAGCTTAACTCGAAAGACAACAAGACGATATGATCAATAAAATTAATACTATATGGAAAGTCTTTTCTGAAAAGCTTGATGACACTCTCATCCGTGAAACTACAAGAAAACCCATGGCTCAAATGAATTTCGCATCCACCAACTACCATACTAAAGGGAATCAAAACCCCATCAAAATTACTCTCCCTAAAATATCTGTCTCAATCATCCTTAGTAGAACAAAATCGAAACCCCTCTTCCCCAAAACGTGTTCATTTCGTTAATTCAATCATTATTCTAAACAAGGAAAATGAAGCTAAGGAAGAAGGAAGTGCGGAGCCCAGTGCAACCAAGTATAAGAATCACGAGATGACAGTCGAAGATGAAGAAGAAGTTGAAAGCGAAAAGGAATTCGAGGAGGGAACCGAAGAAGAAAAAAAAGATAACCCGAAACATTTTGACACTTTCTCCACTATAAAAGCATTAAGATATCATGAATGGCTCTTGAAAAACCCTCGGCCCCATGAGTAAAGGCCAAGATTAGGACCAGAGACTTAAATAACGTGAAGTTTTCTTGCATGATTGGCCACTTTGACAAAAAGCAAGCCTATTAAATATGGAATCACCAATCAATGTAATGTCCAGGATTTATTATAAGTGGATTATAAGCAATAGGTTGGAACAAAGGAGAAAACCATCAAACCCTAAGAAAATTTGCAATTTTGTAGGAAGAGTTAAGGGATTAAGAGTTTTCATTGGGAACTTTACTTATAAATGCAATTTCATGGTGCTTGAGGATACCACTAGTATCATAGATCATAACCTATGTTCGGTGATATTCGGAAACCGTTCGTAGAAGCGACCGGGATCGTGTACGACATGAAGGAAGGAACAATCATGTTTGAAAAAGATAAAGAAAAGATCGTGTTTAAAATGCCTCACAAGATGGAAATGTTCAAACACATAGATTTTACGGACATAAAAACCAATCGTATTTATCCTTTCGTCATAAGAAGTGATGATGACAACAGTGAAAAGACCTACTACTCGGACAGCTTAGATTTGGGCCCTGAATACAAGTACGATGAAAATGTGTGCAGAGCCATCCAGAGCTTGATAGCCATGAAGGGCAGAAAAAACAAAGAAGAAGTCACGTAAGGGCGTGTGACTCCGAATCTAGCTACAAGACTCATAAATAAAGAAAAGCGCTTATTGGGAAGCAACCCAATGTTTATTTTTCCCGCATATTAGGAGTGTCATGTGTTTCAATTCTTCTTGTTTATTCTTTTATGTTTCAATTCATCATTTATATAATCATGCTTTGCTTTGTTTTTAACCTCATCTTAATTGCAATCAAAGGTATTTTGCAACAAAATAAGTGTAGGGGAAATATCCGGTTTTTAAGAACCAATTCAAACATAATTAATAAATTGTTTAGATTAATTCGCATCAGTTTTGAGTCATATGATTGTATTGACTAATCTCAGGTTTCATGCAGTAATTCATACATGAAGTAACTTATATAATCGCGTGCAGGAAGTTTTTCAAAGAAAATGAAAAGAAAATTTTGCTCAGAGGCTGGAGACGGCATTAGGATTTATCCTGATGACGTCGTGAGCCCAGCTACAGGAAAATTTGAAAATTTTCAAGTATTTTAAAAAAATAGTTTGCACAACATTTAAAATTTGTAATTCTTTTATAAACCTGCATAAACATATGGTTACATCATTACTATCATCATATCTTTAATGCTTTCATAGAGTCAAAATCCTAAACTCTCGTTGTATATATCTATCCCGCCTATTTTATGCTTGGTGTAGTTGTCTTTGTCTTTGATTACAGGTTATATTTGATGAGAAGATGCTTGGAAGTTCTTAGGAAGTTTCATTAGATGATTCTTAGAGGATGATTTAACCAGTTATTGCATGTTTCTTCTCCATTATTAAGCAAACCAGGGGAGTACTAGTTTCTTTTACTTGTTTTCTTTTCCCTTTATTCGTTTTTACGGGTACTTTTATAGAACATTAGGGATAATGTTTAACTTAAGTGTAGGGGAAAATAAGCCTTAAAAACTATTCCTTCATTTGCTATTTGATTTGTCCTTAAAATGATGGGTAATATATCAAAACATAGCATAGACGGTAATTTTAACCAAAATTTAAATTTTTTATGACACATACCGACGAAAACCTAGTATTAATAGCGTCTCATGGATAGGAATTTATATGACTAGCACAAAAACCCTCAGAATTCCACCCTAAAAATATGAGGTTCGCCTTTAGATCTATAGAAATTCAAGAATCTATTTTTGATACCCAAGATAGTTTATACCTTTAGCTTGTTTGAGTTAAGGTTCAAATGCAGTCATATGTGTCTATTCCGTCTTTATGGATGTGTATGTATGGTCTTTGTCGCCTTTTCTGGAGCATTGGTATCGGTATTAAATTATATGAGTGTACCTGTAGTATATTATGTTGAAAATTGTTATCTAATAACAAATAATATTACACATAATATTCTACGAGCTACGCAGCGGATCGATTCATATAGCACAAAGAATTAACATATAAAACATAAATAAGGAAACATACCGTTAGCAACCAAGCTAGTGAAGAATGAGGATCTTAAAGTACATGCACGTGTGTAATAAACGCGCTTTACCAAAAACTACTTCTAGTTACTAAAAGGAAGTAACCTCCACGAAGTTCATACACTGCACGTCTAGCAATATCACCCGAATGCTAGTTCTTGACCAACAAATATGATAACACCAAGAAATCAAAACATAAAAACCTCGTTGATCC